>JAQFJA010000003.1:5007072-5020313 GCA_029874485.1 Naso brachycentron
CTGTGATCCTACAAGGGGCACAAAGTAACTGAGATAGAGAAACCATTTAATATATTACAAGTAAACTTACCATTAAAATGGTTTTGAAGCTGTAATTTAAATGTTAAATAGTTAAGTTTCTTTAAGACACATGTAACTTGTATATTTTTGGTTACAGATTTTGCAGTCTGCTTTGATGATACATACTCTAGAATATATTTTGCCACCCAATAAACTGATAATTATGCATGAAAAGTGGAACAAACTGCTGCAGCTAAAACTACATCCGGTTTTTACCATAATAGCAGCTTTTCAGGGTTACATAGCTACAGCAGTTACAAGGTGGTGTTAACAAATTTGTTTCGGTACATGTGGTAGTCTTTCATATTTGAACAGAATACCAACACTCAAGTGCACACCAACGCGAAAGTGCACACACTAACTAAAAAGCTCTTGTGTTCCTGCAGACATACGAGAAATGGGAGATGTTTTTGGCAATAATTTACAATAAATACCATGAACTCAAGCCCTGGTTTTTAACTGGTGCAGCAGCTTCTAACGCAGGTTAAGATAGTAACACGGATGCTCATGTGTCAAAAACTCACACTTTGAACTTAACTGGTTCCAAAATCCTAGAAGGATGATTGACAGCTGTTGTATATACTTGCCCCAGGACAAATTGTGGGCAGAGAGCAACCTGGAAATGAACTTTATTGTTATTATTCATCGCAGGAGAAGATCAGTAATCATGTGGTGGCACCATAACAGCTGAGTGAGTTTACTGTGTGCATCTGTAGTAGTTGTGCTTGTAAACTCACATTACATTTTTTCTATAAATATGATTAATGGTTTTAATTAATCTTAATTTGTTTCACAGCTGCTCTGCTTTCATGAGACGGACAGTAAACATGGAAATGAAGCTGATGTGAATAGAACCAAAATTACTGCTTAATTAATTGAATGAATCTTTTTCAAGAGACTTCACTCATCATAAAATCGACACATTAAAGTAATATTAACCGTTGACTAAATGTAATGGAAACTAATAAGATCCAGAGTGCTTATCTTTATTCACTGAGTGTAACCTTAAGTTAATGTTTAATAATTGCGCCATTACATGCCACCTGTTATTGCTAATGGAAATCAAGTGGGGTTTTAAATTCTTAGCTGAAATCACGTCACGCTATAACTCACTACCTCGTAATTCCCCCAAACCCTTCACTTGAACAGCTCTTTTCAGACAGGATTAGTTCAGCAGGTAGAGGAGAGCTGATGTAATCATTACCAGAGCATGTCTGCAATTTTGGTCCCATCTGAATCTGCCATGCCAGTACTTTTATGGACTTCTCACACCCGCAGCAGTAACATTTCTGTCTCCTTTTACCATCTTTATGATGTCCAGTAAAAAAAATCCGAGGATACACAAGTCCAGCTCAAACTGTCATCTCTGAGTTTGTTGCCAAATATTGGGTCATTTCCTCTGGGAAAGCACTCCTTCTGTATGGTTGTGAGCCATCTGCTCAAATTGCAATTGGCAGCAGGGTTCAGCCCAAAAAGAGAGAGAGCTGACCCAAAGTCTCAGCTCTGGTCTGGCTGCGACTTTTCCTCTGCTTGTCATCCCATGTAAATTGGACATCTGATGTTCTGGGTTACTGCAGCTATTGTCCTGCAAACTCCAAACAATATCTATCTGTGATAACTTCAAACAGCTGGCAAAACTGTATTTCTGAAGCTTAATGTGCACCCGAGTCAGAGTGATAAAGCACATAAAAATGAATTCTAATATTTGTTAGGTCTATTATTTTTTCAATTTGTGCTTGTCTTGGACCCATTATCAAAATCTTGCACGTGGAAGCTGACTGAGGAGAAATAAAACTACTTCAGGGATTTAATGACTCTAGACAGCAATTTGATTAAGGTAGATTCAAAGCAAGTGGAGGACTTTTAACAGGTTTTAAGATATTTAATCTCACAATGCTTGCTGCATGTTCAGTAAACAGATATGCCTGTTATCAAAGATACCATTACTTGCCATCGTCTCACTTTAATTCGAGCCTTAATCGACAGACCCAGGAGAGGCTGGAAACAGCTTAATGCCTGTCAGATTGAGAGCCAAAGATGTAATTATTCTACTTACATAGCATACTGCTGTTGTCATAACTAAAATCGTAATAGACAATGACTGCTGGAGAGGCTTTTGTTTCACGCATTAAAATCAGATAAATACTGTGAGAGACAGGGCTGAAGACGTTAGTGTTGTTTATTAGTATCTCTCCTAGGAGCCTTGTGTCACCAGCAATATAATTAAAGCGAATCATTCAGAAAATACAATAAAGTTCATGTTGATCATTTCTCAAAAGTTAATTAAAAAGCAATAAATTAATTAAGAGCTATTATAAGGTTTAGATATGTGTTGGCCCCTTCCCAAGTGAAAGGTTATAATTTTATCTTATTTTTGTGGTTTTGGTGTCATTTATGATTGTGCATTACGATTATATGCATATCTAATCTGCAATACATTCTATGACAACATACAAAACGCTGCCAATAAACCACACAGCAGATATTTAATTGAAATTTTTGGAACAAAGGGTTGACAGATGATGGGTATTGCACAGTAATAATAAAAGGCTCATAATCCAATGTGACTGCAACCTTCACATTTGACCGTCTATTCCAGAGATTATAAAATCTTCAAAACAGCTTTACAGCACAACAAAAAAAAACAGGGAAAGACTGTATTTAGCTTTATGCTATGGCAGGTGGTGAAAATAATGGTTGGAAAAATCTGTCTACTGCTTATTAACCTTCAGAAAGAGGAAAAACAAAAAAAAATGCCAGAGAGGAGAGGAAGCTCAAGGCCACATCCACTTTGGTACAGCAGGCAACAGCGTACTTGCAAAGGAAATATGAAAAATACGACTTCATTAGAGCTTAAGCTGTCTCACATGTGTCATCATAATCATGGTACATCGTTCATATAAATGTCTAATGCACTATGAGACTTCTGCCCCATCCTCTGCTATGTGTTCTGACTTATAAGAATGCTATTATCATATGCACCATTATCAGTTAATGTATTTTTGACTAGAAAACTTTTAGTATTCCTGCAACATAATTTACATAATTGGTGAAATTGCAGTTTTCATCTAATGTTTATTAATGAGATCTGGTCTAGAACCTTGGCAGCTAACTTTTTTAAGCCTGTTTAAAACCTGACAGAATATTTCTGACAATCTAAATGTTACTCAAAGTTAAAATATCAACCAGCCAAGTAGGAAAGCAGGAAATAACCATCAAAGTATTGGATCAACTTTTGGACCAGGATTTATGTAATTTCACCTTTGAATCATGTGACAAAGTCCTCACAAACGGTCATGTCAGTGTTCTACTGTGTCTGACACACAGTTTTAGATTCCTGCTCTTTTAGTATCAGAAATGTCGCAGCTTGATGTTGATTTTATACTGTATGTACTAAGATGGGGATCTTCTGATTTTCTGTGCACACAACACTGTAGCAGTACAGCAGATATAACAGCAGCCTTCAGAGCCTTTTGATCATGAAAATTGTAATGCTTGAAAATGCTCAATTAATGGGTCAGAGTCAACATGCATAGGTGACATCAAGAGGTCACACTAAACATGTAAGTGCCTATCATACAGTTGGGGTCCAATCCCCATTGAGACACATGACTCCAAACAACAGGACTCTAATTGTTATTTTGAGATGTCGGGTAAAAATATGGGATTCCATAGTGTTATTCCAACTTGTGTTTTATCCAGTTATGATCTGGAACTCACATTATTACATTTAATCGACAGTTCTCCCAGGTAATATATTTATCCACCGCAGTGTGCTCACAGGGTGAAACAGAGGTATGGAGGTATTTGGAATAAATATTTGACTTTTTCTGTTTACACAATTTATTGAGGAATCTGAGTTTGAGAGACCAAACACTTCATGTGCAAGGTTCTTAACTCCTCCACCTTTTTGATGCGCCTATCCATAATTTTTCCTGTCAATCCATCACTCTTCTCTAGTGGGACCTCCTATTTCATCAGCACAGCAGTGTAAACACAGCAAAGCTGAATGTACGAGGAGTGAAAAGTTTGTGGCCTAAAATGGAAGGAGATGAGTTATGCAGCTCTTGCTACATTCATTTAATCCTTATTTAACCTCAAAATCAATTGAAATCAAGCTCTCATTTACAATGACATAGAGAACAAACATCGCCTTTAAAAGTGCAAAAAGTTAGTACAAGATTAGGGTAGAAACATATGAACACAATGACTTAAACTCTTAAAGGACAAATTTGCAGTCACATTTCAAACAATCACAATACATTTAAAAATGATAACATTAAAATTGGATTGTAAAATATGTTAGAAAAATATTTTATATTTAAAACAATGACATTTAATGACATGCAACCAAAGTTCAACTCTTTGAGTCATTATGCAGAAAGTTTGAAGTTAATAACTTTTGAGATCTAAATCAAGTAATTAATTTTAATTTAATTTTTAATTAAGTCAGCACTGAATAAATGGACATGCAACCATCCAGGAATGTGGGTTTGTTCTTGTACAACATCAGCCATATTCACCCGACGTGACACCCTCAGCTCTTGTATAAGATGAAGAAGGAGTTCAGTGACTGCCACTTTGACAGTGATAATGACATCATCCCTTCCGTGGGTCAATTTCTGTAGTTTTCAAGACACTGACTTCTGAAAAGAGGCTGGGCTGGTTTATCCATTGGTCATTCAGGGCACAGGTCCAGCAGCCCAGATGTGCTTTGGGCCGAGCAACCAGGTGTTGCTGTGCAACTGGCTTGTCAGGTAAATATAACCACTCAAAAAACATAAACAATATAATTGGTCAAAACCAGTGAGGCGTATTGACCCTGCCTCGCCCCCACTAGGTGTCCCAAACAAACTGATCATCAGCTAAGTAAACAGAATTCATTTCTCTACATTCTGGTTGGAAAATGAATGAACTGAGTGTGAGTGTGTGCAACAGATGAAAGTGTAAAAGAGCAAAAAAGGAGATGGAGGCATCACAGTTAAAAAATGTGCTGTTGAAAAAAGCTGAAAAAAATTTTTTTGTCCAACAAAAGCAAGATGAAAACGTCAATGTTATTTTGGAAAATAAGAAAGATGGCGTGCAAGCTAACAATATGGAGGCTACCGTAGCACTTGCCCACCACAACAAGCTAGCTGCAGTTGGAGCAGCAGCTCACAATCACAACAATGGATTTATGAGGCATCTGACCTGTCGTTGTAGGGGGATATTAATGAAGGGGCTTGTGCTGTTCTTATCGATCAAACACCTGCTGCTTTTCACAACAGAAGAAGCAAGTATCCAGCCTTAACCTGTGATGGATGCTTGGGAGGTAAAATGCAGTCCCTCACTAATGATCTGCTGAGCTGTCATCTCCCAAATAGTGAAAAAGTTTCCTGAGACTGGACTATATATTCACACTTGACGGGTAATATTTTTTGCTTTGCTTGTATGCTTTTTTAAACAAAGAAAAACCAAAATTCATTCAAGGCTTTTCTGACGGGAAACATCCTGAACGTGTGTGTGATCATTAGAGAAGCACTCTACTTGCATGTTAGTATTGCTTCGGCACTCATCCGGCAGCAGGACTGTGAACGCTAAGTTAAGGCAACAGCTGGAGGGAGAGAAGTGGTGCTGGCGGGAGATTCCTATTTGTGTTGTAACTGTCATTCAGTTTTATGTCAAAGAGGGCTGCACTTCTATGGTAAAAATGAATTACTTGGATTTCCACACAATGGTAACTTTCTTGGCATTCTGGAAGTCATCTCTCAGTTTGATCCTTCCCTTGCTGGGCACATGCATAGGTATGGACATAAAGGGAGGAGCAGCACATCACATCTTTCACCCACTATATGTGAGGACTTGATTCAACAAAGAGGTGACAAAGTGAAAGCTACTATAGCTGCAGAGATACAGCAGGCAAAGTATTTCTCAGTTTTTGTGGACTCTACTCCTGATCTGTCACATACTGACCAGCTCACGTTCATTTTAAGATTTGTTAGAAAAGGGGAAAATAATTGAATGATTTGTTGGCTTTGAACCAATTGAGTCACACAGAGGAAAGTCTTGCTGATACCGAAATGGCTATGCTTGACAGTTTAAGCCTAGATCTTGAAAACTGTCAAGGCAAAGCCTATGACAATGCTAGTAATATGTTGGGACGTTATCACAGGCTGCAAGCTCACTTGAAGAACAAAAATCCATTGATCCATTGCATACCATGCCCAACCCATTCTCTCAATATGGAGGGTGTCGACAATATTGAAGGTAGCAGTCAAAGTGCAAGTCATTTCTTTGACCTTATGCAGTCTTTATAGGCCTTTTGCACAGATTTTTCAACAATACCGACATCCCCATATTGGAGTTGCCTTGAAGATGCATCTAAAGCACTCTGTGGGAATCATGCACAGATACTGGATACGTTTAAGAATATATCGTCTGATACTGGAGAAAAACAATACATGTGATGAGGCAGCAGCACTGTGCTCAAACTTGGCCACTCTTGATATGGCATTCATGGCCCAATTTCAGGACTGTGTCTGAAGCAGAGTGACAAGTGAATCATTACAAAAGGCTGACATGGATCTGATGACTGCTATTTGTCTCTTTGAGTCTTTGCAATAATGGTTTATATCGTTTCGAGACCAATTTGACCATTTTGAAAGATCTGCAAACAGTGTTCACAGCGTCTCCCAGTCACACAAAAATGTACAGCAGCGGGCCAAGAAGGATAAAGCATTTTTTAAAGGAATTTACAAAGCA
Organism: Naso brachycentron; assembly: GCA_029874485.1. NCBI lineage: Eukaryota > Metazoa > Chordata > Actinopteri > Acanthuriformes > Acanthuridae > Naso > Naso brachycentron. The sequence continues at coordinate 5,013,874 of JAQFJA010000003.1, forward strand.
TAAAGTAACACTGAAAGGCCTAGGGTGTTGCCAGGTAGACACTTAATGTAATTATTTATAAGTTAATCAGCTATGTAGACCATAGAAAGGATGCATTCCGAAACATTAATGACAAGTTTGGGATTCCGTTGAACGTGGAGTCTAAGGATTTGACCACTGTTCGTGAACAGGGAGATGCACTCTGCGCTTGGTACCTGTTCGATTTAGATCAGAACTTCACAGATGGAATAATCAAATTCAGAAGCCTTGTACAAAGTGAACAGGATAAATCTCCTTAAAAAACTGTTGCAGGTGCTCAGCTTTCCCCAACGTGTTTGAAGACCAACGTAGTTTTTAACTCTGCCTGTGACAAACTGTGACGGAGAAAGATCATTTTCACAGATAGCAAGAATTAAAAATGAACTCAGAAAAATGCAAACACCACTAAGCCTCGATGCACTGTCACTGATCAGGCCAATGAATTTGAGCTTGTCAGGACCTTAGACTTTGATGAAGTTGTGGCTGAGCTTGCTAATAGGACAGTTCTGAAGAAGTCTTTCTCAAAACAATTGAAGAAAGAAGAGATAGACAGGCAGACAGACAGGCAGGCAGACAGACAGACCTGGAAAGCACAGGAGGAGAACAGGACCAAAAGAGCAACTGGAGAGAGGAGGAGGAGATCATCAGACAGACAGGAAGACCCTGGAAAACAGAGGAGGAGAACAGAACAGATGTGTGTGTGTGTGTGAGTGTGTGTGTGTGCACGTGTGTGTGTGCGTATGCGTGTATGTGTGAGGTTGACCTATGTCTGATTCATTAAGGAAAGAAAAAAAATGCCTGACCACCAAACCAAGATGGCAATGGGCCCATCAAACATTTGTGCCCAGGGGCTCTGTAATTTGATGATTCAGGCTTGCAAAGAGAGGAGCCGAATGCTGCACAACCACTGGACTAGTGTATAACTGTAGGTGGGGACAATGTAGTAAAATAAACATGCTACTTCTCCTAAAATTTACCCCATCTACATTAGCCCTTGAACTTACCAACCTTTGTAAAGTCTGCGACTGCAGGAAGATGCATGAATGTGAGTAAGGCAGTAACATGGCAGTGGTTTGATTAACATATGAGGAGCAGAAATGTGTTCTTCATTAGCAGAGACACCACAGCAGTATTAAGTGGATACATGCAAAGAAGAATGAGACAAATTTTGATTTCCACATTGTTAATGAAGAAATCTCAGCAGACGTAACAGACACAATTTATCATCACTTCCTAAATTACTGACATGATTCTCAGTATTGCTCATTTTTCTAATATCATCTGCCAAAGACCTCTTACATCCTACGTAATGAGAAGGAAATGTTAATGTATTCAAGGCAAGAAAGTAATTTACAGTACTGGTTTGATTTATTTGTCATTGTACAGCAGTTGCTACATGAAACAAAAGAAGTGGTCCTTAATGCTCAAATATAGAACATATGGGCCCTTATAGAAAGTTAAATTTGCAAAAGAATATAATAAAAACAAAACAGAGCAATGTAGTTCAGTTTAATAATGACCATATGATCCATTTTGGACCATGACCCTATATTTGGGAAAACGCTGGTCTAAATAAAGTCGTTCTATTAATAACATACAATATTTACTGCAATGCAGTGTAAAACTTGCCCTAACTTACCAAAGAGTCAAAAAGAGGTGAGGAGCTGCAATTGTGTTAATATTTGACAACTCAGTAAAAAAGAATCAAATCATTCAACAGGAGTGAAATTAAAAAAAAAAAAGTTTATCCTAATTGCTGCGGTGTTTCTTACCTCATTTTAATTTTATGGACATTCTGTGAACTTGCCCTCACTGCCCATTAACTTCTGACATCAGCCAGAGGTTATTAAACATCATCAGCCACTCAGCAGAATAACCCTCCAAAGGGTCAGATCACCACATCCAAAAACTTATAATTAGGAAAGCTAAATAAATAAAATAAAATAAGATAATTGGTGTCCTAACCTTTAAGAGGTGACATTCAAAAGCTCAGAAAGAATCTAGTGAAAATACTAAATTTGCACTACTCAACATATATACAATGTGAAAGGCTTGTTAGTAAAGAAGTCATCAAGAATTATCACCTGATTCTGCTGCTTGTTGTATTAAAATTCCATACAATTAATCCATACATTTTACACAGGTAACAGGTCTCAAGTTTATAAAAATGCGCAATAGCCTGATTTAAAACAACTCAAACTGCAGATGTCTAAGAGGAAAAAGTAGCAAAAAAAAAAATTGCGAGCATACGTATGCTGTTCATATCTGTTATAATGAACAGTAAATGTTTTCCTGCATATGTTGGAAGCTGTTGCTATTTTATAGGGTATATTATATTAGGTCCTGGGATAATTATTTGTCATAATTCCGCACTAAAATCAAATACATATAAAAGTACCAGCACCTTAAACGTACTGAAGTGCATAACTTGAAGAAAATGTGCTGTATTTTGTTCCTTCCTCTGATCCAGTGTTCACAGAACTGTCTCACAAAGGTGCAAACCAGCAGATTACTAAGAAAGTGTTTTTCTCTGCAGGATGTAGACATAAAAAAGACAATTTTTCATTGACTGTGGGTACTGGCAGTGAAAGCCTGTCTTCACACATGATCAATAGCAGTGTATAACGTCTGCTCTCCACCACTTTTAATAATGAGCCTCAAACACAACCACATTCTCATTTTGTTTAGCTTTAAAATAATAACAAGGTTGTAAATTACAAAAGTTACATTGATTAATATTCCTTACTGCTCATCAGTGGATGAGTAATTCTGGGTAATGGAACATGCTTTGCTCCGAGAATCGATCGGGATTCATGGAAGTGATGAAAAAATATCTGGTTGATATCAGGGAAATGAATTAGAGGACAATCCCATGGGGGCAAAGAGCTCCTGCTTCTTCCAGACATCTTAATTTGATGGAGCAGAAACAGAGACGAGGGAGGGGATTAAACATACATTCACACACATTCATTTACAATTCCTAATATATGCAGTAAATGTACACAACTAAAACCTCCAAAGAGCTTGATGTACAAATCTATTGTATGTGGGCTGCTTGCCTCCCACATGCTGCTTGTGGACAGATTCATAATGACTCATTTGATTTGTTGCCAGAAGTGTTTATACATATGGCACATAACGCATGCTATACCTTTGGATAAACCACGTTAAATTCAGCTAAGTGGGGCATATTTTGCTGCATTCCTGCAAGAAATCACGCATGTTATTTTTAAGTGGATAACAACAACAGCAACATTGTTTTCTGGCTTCCATGCCATGCCTGTTGAGGTGAGGGGGAGATGCCATTCTGATCAACTAATCCCCACCTCCTCCCGCTCTATATGCCGCTCCTGCCTATCTCTGTGACTGAGGAAGACACCGGTGGAGGGCCAGATGGTGTGTGTTACACTTGTTTCGCTGTCGTGCGTCTGTTATTTATATGCCACATGGCAGCAGCAGCAGCAGCAGCAGCAGCAGCAGCAGCAGCGGGCCCCCTAGACAAAAGCTTTTGTTTTGGAGCTTGAAGAGGAGAGAGGAGGCGAGGAGCAAGGAATGAGCAGGAGACAAAAACAAATGTCCCTATTAGATTATCACCTCAGCTTCTGTGGAAGAACGCTTGCCTCTCGTCTTGTGTGTGTGAGCTCTGCTGGTGTGGGTGTGTGCCCCCCGCTGCCAGGAACAGAAAACAGCGGTCTGATATCTCAATATCACTGGTATTAGCCCGGGAAAGAGGCCATGGATCATTTTAATGCCACCCCGTGTACAGGAAGCGTCGAGTGGTGGATCGATGATACATGTCCCCCGGCCACCCATGACACCTATGAGCCTCAGCCACACACACATTCGTCAACCCTGTCCTGCATTGCTGCCTTTTTGCCGTGTCAAACTCATGCACGCACACACCTCCCCTTCCCACATAATAAACTGTGAGAAAAAGCAATATCTCTCGTGAAGGCACAGGAATATGATTAAAGCTTTGGTGCTGCCGTTATCATCCCATGAGCCGTTAACAGCGAGCAAAATGAAGCAAAGTGAATTACCTCCAGCTGTCACTGTGTAGCCTGCAGACCCAGAGTCAAGGGCCTGTAATGTTCAAAGCATTGTTGAAGCTTATAATGACAGATAGAAGTTTAAAAAAAAAAACACTTTGGAAACCATGTTATTGTGGTCGAAAGTGGAAAGTTTCTGCCATTGCCTTCAGTATTTTCTTTGAAAAGTTACACAGAAAATGCTATTAAAGCTTTTATTGTTGAGATATAGAGACAGAGCACAATTAAGTCTCACCCACACCCCAGTTTGAATGAAAACTAGTCATCATTCTCCAATGACTTTGCATTAAGTGAAGTAGGGTTAGGAGATAAACTAATCCTGGAAGGTGATCTGGGATACAATTTAATATTTTACATCAATACCAATGATAAGATGTGAACTTTTTTTTACTTGGTGTGGACTGATCAGCAGAAATCAAGGTAACTACAGCCAGTAAATCTGAAGTTTGTGGCTTGTAAGTCACAGTACAGGACAATTTAGTACCACAAAAACATTGTTAGAAGCTACCAGGGGAGAAATGGGATTTGAATGTGGATGTCCTTTGGAAAAGAGAGAAAAAAGAATAAGCAGCATGAAAGCAACTTTTGCCTCTCTGATTCTGCTGTCTGTTTGTCTGACTTGCTGCCTGTTGGCACTGAGGCGTCACTCACATAGAGACGGTGTGCAGCAGCTCAAAGCAGAGCCCATAGCACAGGGAATGAAACAGACTTTGGATATATTTTACTGGAGTCAACAGCGACAATCCTTTTTTATCCACAAGTGCATCAAAAGGGTGACAGTATGATCAATTTTTAAATGCCCTTTGATCAAGCACAACACAAACTTGCAAAAATGTGTCGTTCTCAGTCCTCCCACTGAGCATGTTATGCTGAAGTGCTGAAATTGAGTCATCCCTTAATGCAAAGGAAATTGTTCATAAAACAAGGCAACAAGGCCGAAGCACCTGAGTGACGTGGATGGTGAGAACTTCAGCTTCTCGCTCATGCTATTCATCTCCTCTGCTCTCCCGCTCAAAGCCGCTCCTGGCTTCATCGCTCCATGATCAACTCAGATTATGCTCCGCCCCACTCAGCTGCACTGGATTTGAAGCTTTAACAATGACCAGACTAATTCACAAATGAAAAGATGCATCTGAACGAACTCCAGCAAAAGATCCGTCACAGGTGGGTTCACATTCAACTGAAAACTTCTTTTGTTTTCTTTAGCTTATTATACGGCCTACGCATGTGATGTGTCTGTGGAGTGGATGTGTTTTTGGAGTGTCCCTAGTCTACCCCAGGGTCTCCAAACAGTTTCTACACGCCTAGTAAACCTCCATAAGAAGGAAACCCAGAAGAAATCCTACTCAAAAGACTGCATTTCCTCAAGCAGCACCTTTTGCTTCCTGTGCTTAACACATTAAGCATGAAGTCCGGTTTCCCTTTGTGAGTTGTCTGATAGTTTGCAAACCAAAGTTCTTCACTATAGCTCCCCGAACTTCTTCCACAACCAAGTTTTGTTTCATCAGCCCCTGAGGTACAGTCCCTCTGTGTGCTGTTTCAGGACACCCTGAGCCAAACAAGCTTTTAAAAACCTCCTTCGGTTTCTCATTGTGTTTCTTCTTCAGCAGATTACCTGTACTGTTCTGTACAAAACAAATGACCTTTTCCACCTCACCATTGCTTTTAGAGAGGGCATTTATGGCACCATCAAAATACAGTGGAGGGGAATCAAATTTAAAGTTGCAGCACATAACTTCAGACACTCTGTTGTTGGGAGAGGCGAGTCAGAGCACAATGAGCTAATCGGTTCAAACTGACGTCACTTGTTGCTAAGAAGCGCAGCATAGACTGGAGAATTAGTACAGAGAGTACAGAGACATCAGTGATTTTTCATTTTTCTGTGAAACCCTCATCCTGATGGCAGTGGCATTTAGCAGTGAATGATGCCTTTTTTAACCACTATTACACTGTTTTGTCAGGTTTTATATGATATTGACAAAGTTAAGCCAAGACAGTTGTCAGTGGTAATCAAAGCAATGAAGACAACTTTAAAAACATTTCTTGCAATATTTCTTGCAGGAAACCCTGTTGCACTGAGCACAGAAATCTCACCGATGAACTATGCTGGTGCTATTTGTTTAGGATAGGTGTTATAGCACATTGTTTTTTATTTAATTAAATGTGTTATTTTTATGGTGTTAACAAGACTGTAAGATGAGGGTGTAGAGGTAGGTGTCTATTATTCTAAATACTATCTAATTATTATGCCTGTTGTCATGCTGTGATGTCCTTGTCTCATGTCTTCTGTCGTGTGTTACCTGTTGAAGTACTCATGGATAAAACATGACAGCAATGTAAGAAGAAAAGTTTAGTCATTTCCAACCTATATTT
>JAQFJA010000003.1:5020413-5030982 GCA_029874485.1 Naso brachycentron
TATCGGTTCTCTCACTATTTCCAGGGTGCACTCAATGTGGTGGGGTGGAAACATCACAGAGAGACACATGGGTTATAAACACTGTCATTAGAAAATGTTCACTCCATCCTCTTGAAAAGCCAAGGATTTTGCAATCCTTCAAAGATAACATTACGGCTCAACATCAAACGAAATATCATCTGCTCTGGTTGCTATGCTAATCGGTAGCAGCAATGAGATGACAGGAGACTCACAGAAGAAAGAAAATGAGATAGAAGGAATGAGGAGAGGAATATAGTGTGAGTAGGAGACTGATTGCAGCCGGCTGTCGGTGTCCCTGTTTGATTGCAGCCTTGTCAGCGTGCCTTAGACCTGCTTTTCTGAAGTCCATGGACAATATAATGGTGTACTCTGTGATCAGTACTGAAATGTAGCAGGAAGAGATTCCTTGTCAAACCTCAGGAACCATTAGCATAAAATGCTGTGTGTAGCAGAAACCAATATGTCGGCTCTTATGGCAGGCAGCTCTCCTGTGAATGGCAGTGTGTTGATAAAATTAAGTCAAAAGAATTAGGACAGGGACTCATTTTGTGCCAGACAGACAATTAAAGATGCCTTGGGATTCACCCAGTGATAACATCCATCTCCTCTTTTACATCCATTAAACAGGAGCAATCAGCAAGATTGACACAATGAGTGCTTATGAAAAAAACAGACAACATGTCATTATCATTTGACTTTCAGTAGCAGCTCATGTTCTATAATCCTGTGTTCAAAGGAGAGACCAAAAGACTGTCCCAGTTACCATACTATAGAGTCACTGTCAACAAGATTTCGGTAGTAGTGTGTTTTTACACATGGATGAGGTACGATCAGAAATAACCAAGATTGTCCCTTTTGCAGACAAATGGAGTGCTGCGGTGTAATGGTTCAAGCAATAAGTTTCGTCAAGTTACAACGTAGGGCTGTGCTAAAAAATCGATACCGTAATATCACAATATTTGATTCCTAATGTAATGTATTGTACCGTGACCCTTGTATTGTGATGCATATCGTATCATAAAGTCCCTGCCAATACCCGCCCCTAAAGTTCAATGACACAAAAGAACACTAATTTTTATTGTCATGTTTCAGTTTCTCTGCACTGTTGCACTGTTGTCAGTGTGTCCAGTTGAGGTGCGAGAGTGCACTTAAATTTCATTTGTAATTTTGATGTGAAGGCAGCTACATCACGGTGTTTTGGTAATTTTACAATATCATTCAAATAAATTGGAAAGAAATTATTGAATTAAATTGTTTTGACTCGAAGGAATTTGTCCACTGAATTATCGATATACTGGATCTAATTAAGACTACCCAGATCTTACACAGCAACTTGTATTTCAGCTGTTTTTACGTTTCGTGACTCATGTTTCATTTTGTGTATTGTATCATGAACTCCTTGTCAATAATTAGTCTTATTACACCACTAGATGTTTTTGCAAGTACTGGTATGTGCGCATTTTTGATTTAATACTGAACCTGAAACCTGGGTCTATGGCTATGACAAAATGACCAAACATAATTTTAGTGACTAGAAAGAAGTTACAGGGAGCCACATTTGGCAAGTGGAAAAGATGGGAGCAACAACTGTATTGTCTTGTGCGTTTCCAAAGCATTGTGAAAGGGTTTGTCGTGATGTTGTAGAACCCAACTGACCTTTTGCAAAGCTCCACCCTCTAACACGAGCAGGCCGATCAGAATGTAGCATCTGCCAGCTCTGACCGGGTCCGACAACTACATGGCTGTGCTCCACTGAAACTCATACAGTCTTATCAGATGTTCGTCATTTTCCGGCTGGTTCTGTGGATTTCAAGGTCGTTTTGGTTAACTTCATGTCTGGGACACTTTTAGAACTGATGCTCGTTATTCGACAATGTACGAAGGAGATTTACGCTCTTAACCTTTTCAAAATCAAATGCTGAAAGGTGAAACGTTATACTCTAGTCAAAACTGTTTGCACGTCCTCATTACCCGTTAAACCCCTCACACTTTAACAAGCACAGTAACCTTTCGATAATCATTGAGGCCATGTTACATTTTTATAAGCAGACAGTAGCCGGTTAATTTGAGTTACTTAGGCTATAGCTTTTAAGAGCGCTAGCAAGCCTAGCCAGCTAAGCTAAAGTCTGTGGCTGCAGTGTAGAAATAGCAGCTCTCAGCAGTTAGCGGCGTTTAACCCAAACTCGAACCTGACCGAACAGCCCAAATTTACTTCTAATGTTAATATATGAAGAGACATGTCCTCCCCTTGTTCTAAATGGCACGGCCTAAATCGTTAAGAGAGTCTATGCTTGTTTTATAAATAAAGTGAAAGATAAGTTGAAGCCACTGTAACATTAACATTACTGTGATTTAGCACGTGTCTTAATATTTGTAACTCTAACTTGTTTGGACTGCTGAGTCACTCTGCCATCCTGTATATATCATTCATAGGCTTACTGTAGACCTTCTGTCTGCTTCTGTCTGAAATTACTTTTTCATTTTTCCAAAAATGAGTTAATATTTCTCCAGGGAGCGCACTGAGTGACTGTGAGCTCCATGCAAGCTCTGACAGCTTGTTGCAGTTAGGCAACGCTAGCAAACTTGCTACTAAATGTAACTTTACATAGGCCTACTGCTTTTGCTTTTTAATGATTGTAATAGTGAATAGAGACCTATCTAGCTTTACAGGAACAGTGTCGATCCTTAATGTCGTTGTCCACTGTTTACTCTGTGATCGGTAGTCTTTAGCTTCGATGTTTTTTTTTCACGTCGTTTCCTTGCTGAGTCACCTGAATATATTCTTCAACTGCATACTGTAAATCTTCCTGTCTGCTTCTGTCTGAAATCGCTTTTTTGTTTTTCCAAAAATTACACAATATTTCTCCAGTGAGTTCAGTTAAAGACAGTGGCAGCACCATGCTGACTCCGACACCTTGTTGGACTTAGCAACAGTAACTAAGGGGGGCATGGCTTAGCGAAGGGTGAATTGCCATTGTGCCACAGTTCAGGTCATTTGTGCTGAATGTTCTCCCTCAGACGCCACAGAACGTCACAGTATTACTAAATGTTAACAGTCTGCTCTTGGGAAATAAATTCACTGCACACAACCCTGCAAATATCAAAGAACACCACAGTCATGCTCTTGCTGGGCTCTTCCACTTTGAAGACTGCTTTCTTGCCAATGGTGATCATCTTCAAAATGAAGTTTGGGTCATCTGAAACCAGTTGATAGAGATCTTTGCAGACTCATTCAGGAAATCAACAATGCACATGTGCCAAAAACTCTGGAGCTCACGGTGATCAAGCAAACTGTAACTTGCAGCACTTTCTCCAAAGTAATTTCCTGCACCTGCTGCATGCAAATTACTGTGCAGCGTTCCATTCATGCTGAACAGGAATAGTCTTGTAAGTTTTTGATTGCTCGTATTAAACAGAGAAGTTAATGTGTGCAGTGATGACTACTGTATGTATCACTTGATTTTTCTGTTTCCTCTATGGAGTCCTTTACCCATTAAGTCTTACAGCTACTGCTTTTTGGTTTTTGGATGAAAGGCTAATGCTTTGGCTTACCTCTACCGCTGTCAACAAAGGTTTCCAGGCTCTTAAAACACACTGTACTACTGAAGTCAGTCAGGTATGGCAGCTGCCATAAACTGACATTAATCACAGGCACTGATCCTGGACTCGTATGCACATTGCATGCAGCACTTGCTTTTTTATACTTTCCCATTAACTGTTCATACTTCCCTGTATAATACTAGCACCATCATAGCACTGTCCCACACTTACCTGCACGCCTGTGCCCTGACTCATCAGCTCCACATGGATAGCATTAGTAAGTGTTTCTGCGTTAGGGTACATATGGTAGGAACCAATTTCTCGCTCTTTAATAATTCCACTGGGACCACAGAGGATGAAGATAGCAAGCTGTTTTTTTCTTTTGATATGTCTCTTGTTTCATCCACCAGTACAGAAAAGGAAATTAGCTGTTTTTATCTCATTAATGGTTTGGTTTTTTGTTTTTTTAAATTCTTTCCTCCAAACGCAAAGCCTATTGTGTCCTTCTGTTCGACTCGTAAGGAACCGAGTCCGAATCTACAGTCAGTTTTGGTTTTGGTGTATGATCATCCTAAGTATGTACATACTGCTTTATACACAATATACACTCATTCAGATCTGTAATTGATCTCTGATAAAGTTCACAGTACTCTTGTCAGTGAATTTGAGTGTCAGTATGAGAACCAGTCCATTCCTCCAAGATTTTTGACAGCCCAAGTTATATTCCTTTTTGTAGATCTTTCATTTTTTTCCAGTAATTTTATTTAACATGTTATTTAAGACTGAAATCAGTCTGCATGTCGCGTCTTTGTACTTTTAATATTCACCATTTTTGTGCTGTGTGATCACCCCGAGGTTACCTACAAGAAGTTAGCACTAATTTAATGTATTTCTTTATTTACTGTGAAGGGTACCAAAAGACATGAATGATAGTTAAGTCTCTGCACCCATCTGTGGAGTAGAAATATGTGGCATAATAGAATTAATGAAAGGCGTTTTCACTGCTCGCACAATACATGCAAACAGGATTTATCATAGTTTTTAAATCATATTATCACTGAATATTTTTATCACACAATATCACAATGACACAGTATTCTTACACTGTAGTTTACCTGTCTGGCACCACACAGCAGAGAGAGAAAAGTTAGCAATTTGCTGTGATGGTAGGAAAACATTTCCTTGTTAAAGAGCCAGACATATAATACAAAATCTGATATACTTTACTCGTGCCTGTAGGGAAACTTCTCTTGGACACGAGCACTGCATACATATTAACTGTCTCCGTGCAGTTAGCAGGAATAATGCAAGAAGATCCAGGGTGGTGGTTTTCAGAAGGAATTCAGAAATAATCACTGGAAATCAGGGTGCAAAAAACATGGAAACCAGAACTACAAGAAGAATTAATATCGCAATTAGTTACTTAAATTCATCAAATGAATAATTATATTGCTGTTACTGCCGCTGTTCTTTAAAAAACTGTAGCTTGACTGTGTTACATAAACAAGATACCCTGAGATGATGGCTGTTTTATTTGAATAAAAATAACTAGTTCCTCTGCTTGCAGGTGATCAAAACTATTAAGACTGATGTCATGGTATTGTCATATAGGAGCAGCAGTTATTAGGGTCCCTCAGACATCACACTGGGGGGGTTTGTGGGGACTAGTGACTAGTCGCTGGGGGCTTCTCCTGGAGGAGGAATAAGGACCTCCTGGTTGGAGTTATAATAAGAAGTGCAATAACTAGGATACCCAAAATGCAAGACATTTGGAAACAGAGGAAAATGATACACATTTTTGTTTCACCCACAACAACAAACTATTAACACACATGAAGAGAAGCACTAGGTTACAGACCTACTGGTCTTTATGCCAGGGTCAGACTACAAGACATTTTTGTCTGTTTAAATGTTCACTGTGTCAGATTAGGTGATTAAAGAGTTATAAATTCTTGCTGTGTTGTGTCCGAGAGCCGTGACAGACTGCACGTAGCTTCCATAGTCAATCATTGTTTGCATTTCACAAGTGATATTGTGTAGTCTGTCCTCAGCATTAGTCTTTACAGTTAGAATTAATCACAAGCCTTTCCTTTGAACTCTCTGTGTGTTACCGGCTCCAGCTTGCTGCTCGTTTTCATAACAATCAATATGCAATTTTAAGCTAATGTAAAGTAAAAATGATGCAATTATAACAGTGGAAGTGAAACAGAGTTTTACATGAATTGGAAAATAATAGCTGTTGCCATGTAATCCAGCAGATTTCACACCTACCGTCACACCATGGAGCAAAATGTAAAATTAAATGCAGAGAGCCACAAATCAGCTTCACAGTGACATCTGTTTATAGTGATTACTGCATAAATAATAGTAAAACTCCATCACCTTTTACAAACAAGAAATGTAGGATCCAAAACAAAGGAGGAAGCTGTCAAATAACACTCCAGATGTGGCACTGCTGCAGATGTGTGCTTCTCCAATTTGACTAAATAAGCCTGCACTAAAAGATCGATTGCTGTACAACACTTCATGTTTTCTTTCATTTTGCTCAATCCATTGGGATGTATGCGGCTCGGCCCTCAAGGGTGGCCGGACATATGTGTTTATTCAGCATGAAATGAGGTGAAGCTTAAAATACATGAGGGTCGAGGGGATGCTGGGTGAGGTTAAATGGTTGGCCTTCCATTTAAAGAGTTACAGAATGAACAACACTGCCTCATTAGCAGCCTGATATGGAAGCAGGTCCATCTGGAATACCAGGCAGAGGAACTGGAGAGACTGGGACTGAGCACAGAGAGAGAGGGGTCAGAAATAGCAAAAAGATGAACAGACTGACCGCACACACACACACACACAGACAAAATCACAGAAGGAGGAAGACAAAGAAATGGATATCACAGATTATTATTTTTATTCATAACATCATGTTGATATGCAGTCGGGTACATAGCTTAGCTGTTGGATATTCTAATGTTTGTGAAAGACCTTCCAGAACCACAGAACACAGGCCAAGCTGTATTGAGTATTTATGTGCAAGATCTGCAGAGTTCTTCTTTAAACAGTGTTTCTCCTTAAATGGACACATACAAATATTTGAGGCAACAGCAGCCAGGTGAGTGTCAACAAGATAGTCTGACTACAGTTGGTCACAGACAACCTCTGTATTGAGAGTCATTGCATCCTTAAAGGATTTTCTCCCTCGACAGCACAGCAGCGTAGTAGTTAGAGCTGGAAGCAGGAAGGTCTCGGGCTCGATTCTCGACTGGGGCAGGGCCTTTCTGCATGTAGTTGGCATGTCCTTGTCACGTTGGCGTGGATTTTCTCTGGGTGCTCCAGTTATCCCACTATCAAAATGTGTATCTCCAGTCAATACCCTTGACCAAGGTATTGGCTCAGAATCTGGAGCAGGTCGCTGCACTGTGGCTGCCCACTGCTCCTCAGGGATGGGTTAAATGCAGAGAACATATTTCACTGCATACTGTGTATGTGACTAATAAAATACCTTTACCTTTACTTTACTTCCTTGGATCTTTCTCAGTGACTTATCTGTGTTTTCTCTGGACAACCATCAAGACTTAGTCATTTCATTGCAGTTATATCATTTAATGTGGATGATCTCTAAAGATTCTGCTCCTGTTAACACTTTTTTGAACATGCTTGAAGATACTTGTAGAAAATTTAAGGACACAATAAAAATTGTTGCTATGTTTCAAGAACCTTTTGCAGTGAAGACCCTGCTGTCTAACTGCTGTTTCTTGAGAAGGCATGCACTAGAGACAGACCTGAGGTGTATGTGGATATAACAGGAACTATTAGTTCATTAAATCAAAAATGTGATGCTCCTCACTGTTAAAGTCAGTCACATAGATGCAAATTTGCAGAAACTGTACACTGAAGACTTTTACAGCATAGACAAAAACAAAGACCATATATGCTAAGAGACAAACGGCCACATGGAAAGACTTAGAGAGCATGCATGCATAAACATATGCAACCATACACACACATTAACACATACTCACATATTCACCATGCAAACACAGACTTGTTATCATATAGACATACTGGAAAGAGAGCGAATCAAGCCCACAACCCCACACCGCCTGCCTGCCACATAGCAGAAAACGCAGGGAGGAGTACAGTGACATGCTGCAGCAGATGGCTCATCTCCTCCTCCTCATCTTCCTCCTCTCTTCCTCTCGTTCCTCTGCCACCTGTGGAGGAGGACGTACACTCTCCGAAACCGTCCTTCCTCCTTGAAATCAAGGATGCAGGTCATTTATCATGACAGGAGCAGGTCACCTTAAATTAAAGTTTGTTGTGTGAGTGCATGTTTTTTTCTTGTGCTCACGCAGGTTCTGCAAATCACTCCGTACTTGTCAGACTGAATGAGTGTGAAAGTCACAGTAACACTGATGGGAGTTTGTCTTTGCAAATAATCCATAAGATCTATTTTTAACATCTCTAACATTTCTTCTACCTTTCAGGGAAAATTGAGAGGGTGTGTGACATTCAGCCCTTTTTTGTATTCAGCCTTGTTTATTCATTTTAGAATTGTTTATGGACTTTTTTTGCACATGCTGTGTGCAAATTCTCTTCAATAAAACTAGATGTGTTTTGAACAAAAGAAGATCTGTGCACAACTCGTAGATGGTGACAGGGTCAAGATGATACATTTTTAAAAAATCTCTTTCAATTTGATGCAGATGTCTCAGCATACAGTCTTTTTCTCACTCTGTGTTCTTCCTTTGTTTCAGAGCCGGCCAAAGCCATGCATCGGCTTCACTTCTCTCCGGCTGAGTTGACGTCGTGACAGGCCTTGAGAGGCAAGGATACACAGTGTCCTTATTCTGTCACCTTCCCCCATTGGCTTTGACTGTCCCCAACACATGCATTCAAACCCCTACAGCACAGCCAATAAATCACTGTCTTCTGATACAATACAAGAGAAAGTTTGCTCAAGGAGCTCGGCTCAGACATTATCAGTGTTTGGTCCCAATCTATTTTGGTCCACTGCTTTTCAGTCACGGGACGTCTGACATGAAAGGATAGATATGCCATTAACTCAAACTGAGAAGAAAACTGTGATGTTCCTCACTGCATTAATGCTTCGGATTATAATCGAACTGATCTGGATTTGCGTGTCAGCTCCTTTTTGGCATTTAGTTCACAGACGCTTGCTCTCACCTCTGAAGAATGTGTCCACACAATTATTCACATTAGGCACTAACTCACTCATTGTTCATCATGACCTTTTGTCACGTAACTTTGAGAGGAAAGTGACACTTCATATTCTATCTTCGGACCATCTCTGGAGAGGCATTATGGCTGATGCATGTTCCCTCGGGTACATGTGTCCTCCTCAAAGAGGCATCCATTAATCTTTGAACACCTCCTATCAATGCAAACTTTCCCCACATCATAGGCTCTCTCAATCAACCTCATAATATCTGCGGTGACAAATTGACAGAGCTGCACAATGACCTTACATCATCCTACATTGCAGTGTATCAGTGGTTAATTGTGGGCCTAAGTATTCACTTTGTGGTCATTTTGAGACTATTTTAAGTAGTTTTGCATCTGAATTTGTTCAGTTTGTGTTCATTTTTAGTCATTTTGCATTTTTTTGAAGTTGTTTTGCGTCTCTTTATGGACACTTTGCGCCTCTTCGAAGTTGCTTAGGTCTTTTTGAGCAATTTGCATCTCTTTGTAGTGTTTTGTATACACTTTCACCCCCTTTACAACTTGCAATAAAATATGTCTAGTATTCAGATTGTATCTAGATGATTGTGTAGACTTTTGTTTGCCTTTTAAAGTGGAAGAAGAAAGTGGGCATAGGAGAATGTTGTTTTATGCAGCTGCTTATATTTCAGCGTCACCACTGTGCAGAGGACAATTTGAATGTGGCAATGCAACCGAGACTGGTGGGAGAGAACAAGAAGGAAAACCTCATGGTGTCAAAGCTGTGCAGTTAAACTAATTTTATTTGTAGAGAACTGACCCCAGTGTTATCCAGAAAAGACGTGCATACAGTTGGAGAAGAGGTGTGGTTGTTGTTGTTGTTGTTGCTGTTGTTTAATAACGGGGTATTTGTGTCTATTTGTTGTGATTTCTTGTCGATGTGGTTGCTTGGTGTCTCTTTGAAGTCATTTTGCTATTTGCTAACAAAAAGATTGCCAATTTAAACAGGTACAGTTCCAAGGCAGACAAGTTCAGTAATCCATCCATGCTGGTATAACAGTGATCGTTGCATATAAGGTCAAATAAATCTGCAGTGTTGTAGGAAACAGAATGAGTAAGAGCTGGCAAGCATATACTATCAAGTTGTCAATGAGAAGCTCTGCCATGATGGATCCGACTGATTTGAAAGAATGGTTGTCAGACTGAAATGATTGAAGGCTTTTGGCGATAGAATGTCACTGAGAGAAAACTGGGGATTGGAAATGATTGCATGGAAAAAATGAAAACTGATTGGATGGCAAAATACATTTTTGTCTGCAAATCAAGCACTTTTATGCAAATTCTCACAAGCAATTTTTCATACATTCACACATCTGTCATCTCAGTCAGACCTCAGACATCGAGCATACAAAAAAGGGAGTGTTTGCCAGTCTACAAGGAGCCAAAGCCATTGATTTGCATGGAAAATGGCCATATGTGATTGGCTGAAAGTGACGAAAAAACAAATAAGTTAGATCTGAGGCTTTAGAGTTGGACCTCAGCAAAACATTTTCTCTGAGCGAGATTAAAATTTGGACAATAATGAGTTTATAATTTATGTCACGTCATTTTCCCACCAAATAGCCTGTGTGCAGCAACAACAAGTAAAACAGTCTCTTTTAACACAACACAAGAATTTCCTGTAACTTATGAATTGATGCTTTAACCAATCCAACAATCCTAAACTTAAGGGCTGTGCCAATATCAGATTCTCACTACACAATTATCATTGCTTAAAAAATTACGGTAATGACATTATCATGGTGTAATGATTTAAACAACGACAACAAC
>JAQFJA010000003.1:5168267-5192158 GCA_029874485.1 Naso brachycentron
GATTCCGAATTTGATGCAAGTCATGTAAACAGCACATTCCGGTTGGATATTCCTAATCAAGCCTTTCTCCAAATGGAGCTTTTTCCGATTAAGACATGTGGGATATGCAGGTGTAATTCCTGATTTACTGGACATGTATATGGTCTTGTTGGAATATGCGCCTCAATTGGGGTTGTTGTCAGTTTGCTGTATGTAAAAAGAGATGCATGCTCCAAAAAAAAGTCCACATTTCTGGTTTGAGGGAGAAACACACCTACTTTTGGGCATTATGAAAGACTTGGATATCAACGGGTTTATGTATATCTGTAAATACCGCAATGCCGACCTCTTTAAAATGGTGGTGTTTACAGCTGCATGTAAACAGGAATGATAGTGAAGTGTTCATTTTCTTTTGTTCTTTAAACAGCGCAGTCGGAGTATTGTCTTTTTTGGAATAAGGGCAAAAACTGGAATATTATTTCTATAAACATAGAGACTGAAGTGCTGACATTTTCTTGAATATGTTTTGTGGAATAAACCCATTGCGAGCTCCAGTATCTTGACAATTTGTATACAGGATGTATCCACTCAGACTAATAACAGAATCAGGATGTGTTTTAAAAATATCAAAGCTAAATGTTTGTTCAAAATGCTTATTGACTAATATTAATGACCCATTAAATTCTCTTTTCAGGTCAGTTTGAGAACCCCTTGAACAAATATATTCAACATTATGAAGGTTTGTCGTATGATACAGAAGCCCTGCACAACAGTCACCAGAGAGCCAAGAGGGCGCTCTC
Organism: Naso brachycentron; assembly: GCA_029874485.1. Taxonomy (NCBI): domain Eukaryota; kingdom Metazoa; phylum Chordata; class Actinopteri; order Acanthuriformes; family Acanthuridae; genus Naso; species Naso brachycentron. Next base: position 5,169,047 of record JAQFJA010000003.1, read on the forward strand.
TCCTCAAGACAAGACCGTGCAGCTGGACTTCCATGCACACGGAAGGTCAGTTTCAAAACACGCACACACACACACACACACACACACACACACACACACACAGTTATCCTCTCTTTTAACGCTCTTTTTGTCAGCGTTTTACCTGAACTTCTTGTCCGTACCTTCTAAAAACAACCTGGAGATTGTACTGCTAACGTGCGACATTGTATCTTCAGTACTCTCCTCTGCTCTGTGTTTTCACTACACCTCAGAAATCTCATAGCAGAGAAGTTATCTGCTTGTTTGTCATGATAAATCTGCCTATCAGAACATGTGGTACTGGAAATGTTTGCTTTTGGGTGAATAATTACAATAATGCAGGGAAATTCACTTTATTTTTCCACTCCAGCAGAAGTAATGACTACTGCTTAGTGGAATACGGTTGTCCTACATGAAAAGTTAAGAAAGAACAACAACCTTGAAATGTAGCTAGGGGCACATGTACCCAACAAAGGTCTCGCGCCCTGCCTACTGATGCTGGTTGCAATAAGTTTACCAGTGAAAGAGCAGTGAGTGCGCATGAAGGTGGCTTCCTTTAGCGTTGAGGAAACACTGGAGAAATTCAGCCACGCGTGTTTGAGACTCAAACATGTATTGTTTGGTGTCTGGTGTGCACCAAAATTGGCAACTAGCAGATATATCAGAAAGGAATCGTCAGTTAGCATCTTTTATATGTTCATGTTATTTGTCAGCTTGTACCTGGTAAAGACTGACAGTGTTAGTGGTTGTGTTGATGCATACTCTTGCTCTCTGTGCTGACAACTCTGCTCTGTGCAGGAGGTTTCAGGTTTCTTCAATAATGATTGGTTTTCTTTTATTATTATTATTATTATTGGTTTTCTTGTTTGTCTTGGATAAGTTTGAATCTTAGTTTTAAGGGAAGTAGACAGACATCGCCACACACAATAGAGGAATGTAAAAACATCTCGTAAAGCAACACTGTGTAGCTTTGACTGTGACCCACTGCTTCGAAAAACTTAACGATGCACATTAATACATCGCAAAAAACAGCATTTGTACTGAAATCGGGTCATATTTTACAGAGAAAATGCCCCCTGGTTTTCCCTCTGATGTTCAACGACTGCCCTGTCTGTCTGCAGCCTTTTATTGTAGCAGAGCTCTCACCAGCAACGACCCGGTGCTGCAGCTGCAGCTTCGGTCTTCGGGCAGCCTACATGTTGCTTTCAGGAACCTCCGTGAATCACAGAGTTGAGGCAGAGCAGTCGTAGGACATCATCTCCATAAAATATGACCCGATTTTACTCAAATTGTTGTTTTATGTGACGTATGAACGTGCATCGTTAAGTTTCGTTCATCGAAGCAGTGGGTCTCGCTCAAAGTTACATAGTGTTGCTTTAATTCATCATGTTAGGCTTCGAGCTATGTGCCTGTATCCAAACCACAGTGGTTGTGACCAGGAGTTCACTGAGGAACTGCTGGCAGCTAAGGGTGGGGTTAAGATGTGATGACCAACGAGAGAGGCACAGTTAGAAAATAGCCATCACGGCTTCGTAAGCGGTCAGCGTAGATACTACTTTTTTGATCTGTTCCATCAGTATCAGAACTTGAGAGGAACTCCTCATTGAAAGAAGAGCAAAGAAATCAAAAGACATTTCTTGGAAGAAAAGATGTTTTCATTATTCTTCCAAACTATCTGCAAGAATGTATTCACCAACTGGCACTGCTGGTAGAGGTTTCCTTCTCCATCATTTGGTTGATCTCCTTTGTAGAACTTGGCCTGCAGTAGAAGGTGATAGACATGGTGGTCCATCCAAGAATTTTTTAAAGTGCCAAGACAAATTTGTGAAATATTGTTAATGTAAAATAGGCTAAATCTTGGCAGTATGTCACTGTATCTTACTAGCTCCTGTATTGAATTTTGCACGAGATTCTGACCTTGCAACGTCAACAAAATGACCTTACTATCTTTGCAAAGGGACATAAAGAGAGGACACAGATTCTGTTTTGTGTTGGCCCTTTTACACGTCTTTTTACTTCTCTTTAAACTGTTTTGTGTAAAAAGTGAAATCTTTCTTCTGTCAACTGCAAGGTCTTGACCTACCTACGAAGTCCCAACTGGGACACTCGGATAGCAGCAGGCCAAGCCGTAGAGGCCATTGTGAAGAATATTCCAGAGTGGGATCCGACTCCAAAGCCTAAAGAAGGTGAGCTTTTAGGCTTTTACATTTGAACATCGCATTGCCGTATGATAAGTATGATCTTCAGCTCAGGCCTAAGTGCTCTATTAAGTACTGCCTTTGCAGTAGCTTTTTGTTAACAATCTCCAACTTTGTTGTGCCATTTCTATTTAGCATCACTGCCTATGTAAAAACTCAAAGTGTTAATGTTTATCATTTTGTAGTTAACACATGTTACAGGAACCTTAGGGGCCGTTGTTGAGGGGAATTTGAGTCTTCGTAGAATAACTTTAGAAGTCAAGCTATGACTGAAATACTTTAATTTGAGGCTCTGGTTAGAGCTTAGTAGCAACAGGAAGTGAACAACTTCGGCCTATTGTATGTCATTACAAAGTTAACGGCCAACTAACGGCCTGTCATGCACACCACAGCACTTTCGGTAGTTCATGTAAACGCAGATTTTTTAAAAACGCAAAGGAAAGACTTTTCCATTTTTTAGTTGGGCTGCTCTCTTCTGAATGTGGCCTTAGGCATTCATTATGTGGCACAAATATTTGAAATGTCAGCCTCAGTTTTGAGGTATGGTTAACTGATAACGTGCAGATTTTCCAGATACACACGTAATGACATGTACAGGAGGTCCTCACACTCCCAGGTGTAGTTTAGTTTAACCAGACTGCATTTTTGTCAGTTTTCCATCTAAGCTTACATTTTCAGATCATTGTATTTATTATTATTATTATTATTATTATTATTATTATTATTAAAGTTCACCTTATGCACTGATACACCAAACCAAAATGGTTAATGCTGGCTTTTATATCCCATGGTGTGTCATCATATTAAGAAAGATGGCTACAGGGCTGCTGTAGTTGTAATGTCTGTAAAATAATTTAAGGTGAGAGTAGAAACATCAACAGTATGCTTTAACATCTTTCTATGCAGTATGGGCTTACACTCAGGGAATACTGTGTATTTCACAGCCTTTGAATGAGTACCTCAGCTTCCCGGCCGAGCAGCACGTCCATTCCCAAGAGTAAATATCTTAGGATGTAGTAACCTTAGTGCCATGCATGCAGGCTTGCGGATACGGATGAGAACCAAGAACTGGTTTCAGTTAAAAACTGGTTCCAGATTAAACAGCCTTTAAATATTGGAGTTTTTTCCACAACTGGGTCACATGCATGCCTCTTTGTACCTCCAGGCAAACGCTGTAGCTGGAGGCATTTGTGTTTTTTAAGTGTCCGTATGCACATCCCATTCTTGTGTCTCTGGTATCTCAAGAACGAGTTGAGGGCATTCCCGATTAAGCACAGATGCCCACAAGGATAATGTAAAGATTTTGGTGGTCAAACGTCAAGGTCAGAGTGACCTCAACGTTTGTCTGATTCTGGTGAACTGTGTCTGAAGACACTGTGTCTTTAGGACAAAAGTCCTTTTGGACCTCTTGGATGATATAACATTTTAGATTTTAAAATGAAATAACTGTTTTGTGAAGTATTTATAGGAAATGTAAAATGTTCATTATAACTCAAATGGCTGATCTTAGCAGAAGCTCTTATTTAATAATACAAGTCTAGGTGACATGAGGGCACGGGCAGAAACAGCCACAGTAAGATGTTAGATGATGACCTGCAGATAACAGCCACTCCTGAAAACAGCTCACCTCCAACAGCCTCTTTCACCTGCCTGGCTGTGACACCGCAATTAAAAATAATGATAATCTCAAGACAAGCTGTTGTCAGGTAAAGACACACCTTCAAGGAGGAAGCCCTGTTTTAAATAAGATGCTAATATCTGCTGTGCTGGGTTGACATGCCAAGTTAAACTGAGTCTAGTCAAGCAAGCACATGCATATGAAAAAGGCCTAATGGAGAATCTTGATCAAGTCAGTATCCCTTATCACAAACTGACAACTTAAAGGTTCGTAAATTAAGGTTGATGACAGCACCTCTATTGTGTGATCTGCTGTATTGTACATGATGAACATAAAGGGCCTCAAAAAAGACTTTATCTAACACTTAACTCAGCAGAATAGAAAAAAAAAAAGTCCAGTTTTGTGATGCATGTGCTCCTCTGACACAGGGACTATTTCAAACAACCTGCATCAGGGAAGGCGGTGTGCAACACATGCCAAGAGACTGTCCATTTGGCTGCAGAAAATACTTCATGCACTTCTTAAAAAATTGCTCAGCTAGAAACATTCCTTTAAACATATGTTGCTTTAACAAGAGTATTGTGTTTTTTGTTATTGCTGCTAATTTTGGCACAAAATATTTAAAATTTGCTGCAACGGAATTATCTGCCACAGTATTGATTATCGGCCTCCTTGACTTACTAAGAATCGTTATAATTATCCACTTGGAAAAAAAAAAAAGCATATCGGTCGATCCCTACTTCAAACTCATCACCTGTGCACTGTTAAAAAAACAAAACAAAACACACAGTTATCTTAGGTGGAAAGATGAGCTTGTTCTTCATGAAAGTCATTAGCGTGGTCATTTACTAGTTAGAAGTACAAATGTGTACTTATGAGCCTTTTTTTTGTTTATTTCCTGTAGAGTCTTGTGAAGACTTGTCTCCAGAGGACTCCTCTTGTGACCGATTGACTTTCTACCACTTTGACATCTCCCGCCTACTCAAACATGGGGCCTCTCTGCTGGGATCTGCTGGAGCAGAGTTTGAGCTGCAGGATGACAAAATTGGTTAGTAGTAGTTTTGTGTTGTACCCGAGGCTGAGTCACAGCGGTAGAACGACTCCTACTAAAGACTCCTATTCTTCCCTAAGATGAGCAGTCACAAAAAAACAGTACTTGCCGCGTCTCCAAGGTTGTCATCTGTCTCGTCGGAACATTTCTTTTATTTAATATTGTGTAGTTTTCAATAACGAGGGGGTTTCAGGCTGTCAGAGTCTGGCTGATATTCCTATCAAAACCAAATGACGCTTGCTCGCCTGGAGTGCGGGGTGAAAGACAGAGCAAATAGAATGATTGGTTGTATGACTATCCAATTGCGTCCAGAGACAGTATTTTCTGCACCTGTTGGTACTGCCCCTTGGAAATGAACGGCGAATCGATTGGTACCACTTGAGAATTAGTCCAGCTGTGCCAGGTTAGACCACCACAGCTTTGATCGTTCCTGTCTTTGAGATAATTGAGAGATTTTTTTAGTCTGTGCTTTCCATCCTATTGAACTTGAGGTATTGTATTTCATTGTAACTTAGCCAGACAAACTTTGTGCACAAATTGGTCCCCTGTTCCTAAAACAACACGCTTATATTGTGAAAGTGCTTCTTTACTAAGACTGGACAACTGTACCATCACCAATGATATCAGAATGATTCTGACATCAACGCAATTACCACTTTACCAGTGTGGCTTCTTAGCCAAAATTTATATGAAATTCGAATTAGGAATATTGCTCTTATTTTTCAAGGTCATTTGAAGTAGAACCACCAGTCAGATTTTCTTATTTCCCTGCTTTCAGTTGTTGCTTCTGTATGCTCTGATTTCACATCCTTCAGGGTCCCTTGTACTGTTGACGTTTTTGCCATCTAGCTGCATTAACCTCCAAAATGTCACTCTGTTTTTCACGTAAACAAAATCAATATTTCTCAGACAGATACTATGCACTTGTTCTCTAAGCAGTCTGAACTTTCCGCCTGTAATTTATTATCAGGTGAGATGGATCCTAAAGAACGTCTGGCCCGCCAGAGAAAACTTCTTCAGAAGAAGTTAGGTCTGGACATGGGTGCTGCTATCGGCATGGACACGGAAGAGCTGTTCAATGATGAGGACCTAGACTATACCTGCCAAGCCAGTGGGCTCAGAGCCCATGGAAGCAAACCAACAGCTGGATCCAGCTCCCGCAACCACGTGGTGGGTTCATTATAGACCTTTAGTATTGATTCAGACTTTGAGTATGCGTGTGTGTCCTTTGGTTCACCGAGGCTCTCACTGCAAGTTGTAGCTGTGGATGAAGCATACAGTTGAAAGATAGGGACGATAATTAGAAGCGCAGTGCAGGAAGTCGTAGCCTCTTGTCAGAGTTTCTATCTATGAATTGAGGAAGGCAGGCAGTAACTTGTCTCACAGTGACAGTGGCTGTTACTGGGAAGCTGTGCAGTGCCTAGTCACAAATGTGACTCATGCTATGTCATGTTGTTATTGTACAACTTTTTTACATCGTACCAGAAACGCTTGTCTGAACAAGAGAACTGTTGAGAAAGTGTTTTTAATTGTCTGTAATTCATACAGATTGTGCTTTTGTCTTTTCTGTGACCTGGCAGTGTTTTTGTTAATCAGTCTTAAGTCACTCTTGGGCACATTATGCACACACAGTCATTATGTAGATTGCTGATGGATGTGCTGCAAGATGTCATATGCTGCATATAAGGCTCTCTTACTTGTAATGGGTCATGGAACTGAATTGTTTTAACCTTTCTTTCAAACAGCTGAATTTGTTTAACCTTTCTTTAAGGCCAAAGGTTCATCAGAGTCTTTCTATCATCTTGGCTCAGGCTGAACCTGACTTGCCACAGCGTGGCTGAGAGTCAGTTTAGGATTTTAAGGAGCAGTAAAAGCATACCGCATTAAAGGAAAGGAGTGTTCTGGATTTGCACACAAGACAAAATGAGAATATCACTGTTAAACTAAACGCAGCACAAAAATTGCCGTAGCTCATAATATGCTTTCTGCAGAAACAATAAACATGATTTGTGCATAATTAGTCAAAGATGTGAGATTTAACCGAAGCAGTATGAAGACCTTTAAAGACTTCGAGCCAGAGAATGGATTTGTTGAGTGATTCAGTCAGTATTAAGTTAAACTTGAAAATAAATAAACAACTCCACTGTTGTGTTTCCAGCCCATTCAGGCTGCTGAGTTGATTGACTCAGAGTTCCGACCAGGCATGAGCAGCCGTCAGAAGAATAAGGCCAAGAGGATGGCCAAGCTAGTGGCCAAACAAAGATCCAGAGACATTGATCCAAATGAAAAGAGGTAAGGTTATTATGTGTAGTGTGTAACAGCAACATGGCTGGTTTGATTATAGCTTCCCAGATTAATCACATGCATTAATGTTAACAGTCCTACTTTTTATGTATCTGAGCATCAACATACTTTTTCATAAATTTGACCCATTTTCTCCCGACAGATCCTAACCTGTGTAAAGTTAGATTGGTTGGAATAAAAAGTCATTCTCTTTATTTTTCCACCCTTTAGTAATGACAGTGTTGAGGGTGAACCTGAAGAGAAACGAAGGAAAACCACCAATGTAGTTATTGACCAACCAGCAACTGAGCATAAAGTCTTAATCGACAACGTTCCAGATAACTCCAGTCTTTTAGAGGAGGTAAGGGAACTGTCAGTAAGTATAGTATCTCATTGACGTCAAGTTCAGGACTATTTAATGGCTGTAAAATGTAAAAAGTTCACATGCAACTTAATTTCTTGTTGCTTTGTCTTTAGATACACGAGTGGCCTTTGGAGAGCTTTTGTGAAGAGCTCTGCAATGATCTCTTCAACCCTTCATGGGAGGTATAAACAAAACATTTTAAAGTAAAGTGAACCTTAATTTGAACTAAAAGCAACATTTGAATTAAAGGCATGATATGTGATCCGATTCTAAACAAAGGGTTGCTGACACCTAGAAGCTGCCTCCTCTAAATAACCCGACAAAACTTTTAAAACACATTAAGACAGTCAAACATGCTTTTTATTTAGCCCTTTTTAAGTTGCCTTCAAAACAGTTAATACTTGCTCAAAAAAACATTTATTTTAATTTCTTTTATTCCCAGCAGAAATAAATGTGAAGGATTGTGTTCTATGTGGTTGTTTCAAGGTTCGTCATGGTGCAGGCACTGGTCTTAGAGAAATCCTCAAGTCCCATGGTGCTGGGGGTGGGAAGCTGCTGGGAAGCACTGCAGAACAGGTAATCATGACCTTTTCCTCACTTTTAATTCTTACACGAATGTCAAAAAACATATTTTTTTTTCCTGCTGACTTTATAAAGAGATAACAATGAAAATTATGAAATTATTAATTAAAATTTTTTTTCCTGCGTTTTGTATTTTAGTGTCAATGTTTTTTTTTTTTTTTTTTTTTTTTTTAATGTTTGAAACTGAACTGAACTTGACACAAACCCTCTGACGTCTCGGTTTAGATGATGCGGCAGCATCAGGAGTGGATAGAGGACCTGGTCATCCGGCTGCTGTGTGTCTTTGCTCTTGACCGCTTTGGAGATTTTGTGTCTGATGAGGTAGGTGCTTTTGTTTTCCCCCAGATACCTAAAACAGAATATCTGAGGATGCTGAAAGTTACTGATGGACTCTTCATAGTTGAGTGTTGTGATACATGCTGATTGAAAAGACTAATTGTCAGGCTAAGACAAACAGGGACGTACTGACAGTACACAAGGTTATTGTGTTGCGGCTAACTCATTTAAGACGCCAGTTCATCCTGAGAGAAAAAGGTAGAGGAACCAAGGATTTTCGAGTTGAGCTGGACAGTACGTGGGGAGGTGTAGCCAAGAGACACTTTTGTAGACGAAAGTGGCCATTGGGCCAAATTTTGTTTCACCCACCACAACTTGTAAATATCCGCCCTCTTTAAAAACAAACAAGGAAGAGCGGGTTTGCTGACTGGACAGAACACCGCAGCTCTGCCTGGCGACACAGCTGTTTAACTTATAAGGAGAAAAGGCAGTGACCACACATTACTTCAGATAGTGAAGATTGCACACATAAATGGGAGGTCAGGACACACCGTCATGTTAAATGCAACGCAGACAGGAAGAGGCATTAGGTTGCGAGTTGGCTTGTCTTTCAGTTAGAATTGATCATGAGCCAGTAAACAGTCTTCAATAGAGAAACGCAGAAGATGAGACATTGATATAAGAAGTAGAGCGGGCAGTGTAACGAATTATATTGATCTACCTTGCTTGTTATGGTTACTCATTGAGGCCATGTGTTATCTACCTTGTAATATCGGTAATGTTCGAGTCTCAGTTGTATTTATATCTTTTGGTAGAGTCTCAGTGGCTTTATTCATAGCATCTGGCTCTCATTGTGTTTGTGCCTCCTACAGTATATTTGTGTAAGGCAGTGGCTTTTGACATTCACACCTTCCGTCCTAAATAAAACAATTGTGCGTCAACTCCTGTGATGTATTTTGTAAAATTTGCTCTATTACCTGCCACATGTAGTGTGTAACAAAATTAAAGTCAGTAAAATAATCAACACAGTAATGAAACAACCTATAGCCTTAGAAATCAGGCAACTTGAGGTGACCATCTGATCAGTTTTTAGGGTTTTTTTTGGTGTGCCTGAAAGTGTTTTTGCGCATGTTCTGTGTCTGTCCTCTTTGCCAGGTGGTGGCTCCTGTCAGGGAAACGTGTGCCCAGACACTCGGTGTGGCCCTTCGCCACATGAATGAAACTGGTGTTTCAATGACAGTAGACGTCCTGCTGAAGCTGCTAAAAGAAGACCAGTGGGAGGCCCGTCATGGAGGTCTGCTCGGGATCAAGTACGCCCTGGCTGTCCGACAGGTAGCACCTGTTCTGTGTGAATATGAAGAGCTCTTAAATAGGCATAGCAGGTTTCTAAAATCTATCAAATTTAGCCTTATGTGCCACGGATATAAAATACGAGGATGGAAGCAGGATTGTATGGATGAAAAGATTTTTTTTCAGTTTTTGCCTGTAAGCATATGTGCTGCTTGTGGAGACGTGTCACTGTAAAGGTCATTTTCTTATTATACTCATTCTTCTACGTTGATCTTCATCTGTCTGTTCCTCTGTGACTCAGGACTTAATCTCAGCTTTACTGCCTCGGGTGCTTCCTGCCATCACCGAAGGCCTACAGGACCTAGATGATGATGTCAGAGCTGTGGCAGCTTCTGCCCTTATCCCTGTTGTGGAAGGCTTGGTACAGCTTCTGCCTAATAAGGTCAGAGAGGCAATAGCAGCAAAATGTCCTTGTTAAGTTTCAGTTTGTGTTTAAACTTGTCTCCTGCTGGCAGTTACTTTGTTTTAATTTTGTATGCGTCTTATGCTGTTTGTCTCTCAGGTACCCTTCATCGTGAACACACTGTGGGATGCCCTTTTGGACCTGGATGACCTCACAGCTTCCACCAACAGCATCATGACGTTGCTGTCCTCGCTGCTCACCTACCCGCAGGTCCGACAGTGCAGGTCAGTCTCTGGAAAGTTCACTCGGTAAAGCTCACCGCCTCAAAAACACAATTGTTTTTCGAATAATGAGAACATTATAGAGCAAATTAGCTGACTCTCAAAGTATGTACGAAAGGAAAGGCAAAGATAAAGTAATGACAGGTACTTGGCTCATCTTGTGTCTGGAGGTAGACAGATTGTCTCTCCTGTACTCTGGTTGTGTGTTTCATGGAGTATCAGTAGTTTGCCAAGAGGCTGGCTGAACTTGATGTGAACTTGATTTACATAAAGCACACAACGCACACCTACCACTGAGCAAACTCACTACAAACACAATTAAATGAAAGCTTACTCTCGAGTCTAGCCAGGGGTTAAATGCGTACCCTCGTAATAAGGTGGTATTAATCCATTTTTTTGTACTCTTGCATGGCCCTTTTCCTGACTGTTGCCATATTAACACACCTCTTGTTCATTCCAGCATGCAGCAGTCTTTAACCGTCCTGGTACCTCGTGTTTGGCCGTTCTTGAGACACACTATATCATCAGTAAGACGAGCAGCTCTGGAAACCCTTTTCACACTGCTGTCAAAAGCGGACCAGGTACATTTCACTAAGAGCAGTTGATTACTTGTCATGTATTTTTCAACTTTTATACACAGGATTAAACAAATAAAATAATGTGACATATTTAAATTTGTATTAACACTCAACATCACAGGCTTGTTTTAGCCCATGCTGGCTAATGTGTTGCATGCCAAATAAGGCAGTGAACTGTCTTTTGCTCGTCAGGGCTGCGCTATGTGGATCAACCCCATCTTACAAGATATGCTGCGGCACATCTTCCAGTCCTGCATACTGGAGAGCAATGAGGAAATCCTCGAACTTGTTCAGAAGGTTTGTCACATGACTCATATCACCAGTTCATTCCAAGGGTTAAATTACTAAGATGACCTCACTTTGAAACGATACAAACATCATGTTTCCATCATAAACCCTCACCTCCGTTCGCTGTATACAGATGATTTTGTTTGCTTGTTTGTTTGTTGATGTGTGTCACTGCGTGCAGGTGTGGATGGAGTTGCTGTCTCAGGCCCCACACCAGTATGTGGTAGCAGCCAGCTGTCCGTGGATGGGCGCTTGGCTCTGTCTCATGATGCAGGCCTCACACATTCCCATTGACCTGAATATGCTGCTGGAAGTCAAGTCCCGCTCCAAGGTCGGACCCTGAATCCAGAGTTAAATAAGACTAAAGAATAAGAATTTCTCAAATTTTCTGTTCTTAGCGGTGTAGTGGTTTTCACGTCAAACAAAAGTGATGCCACATTCCAATAACAGTTGCTGCCAGTTGGTGGCAGTTTTAGCCGGCGAAATGAACAAGTTGACTCTTTAAAGATTTTGGAAAACTCACCTCCGGTCATTTTTCCATATGAATACTGTACATAGCTGTTTATGTTCTATACAATGCAAGACTTCTAATGTAACAATAGTACAAAGGAGGTCAGTATGACATAACTCAGTATGGTAGCTCGTTTCTGCTGCAAATTTAATCAGCAAGTTCATGCAAATAGTGCAAGTGCCCTCAAGACATCACACAAAAAGATCCTTGCTGAGGTTGCTAGGTGACAGACCAGCAGACAGGGTGAAGAAAACAGAGGAATCTTACTGCAATTTAGCAACCTGAATGGTCTGGAGGAGGAAATAAGAGGACAGAGAGAGAGAGAAGGAGGCAAATGTTGTAATTCGGTGATGGTGAGAAGCTGCTTGTTACATGGCCTCAACCAATGACATTTATAACTTGCAATGCAAATTATGTTCAGTAACATTTTTTTTAGTTAATTTAACTTAAGCATTGTTGTGATGATGCAACAGGATAAGGCCGGTACAAAGGCACGTCAAGGGACCAATCAGGTGAAAGAAACGGTCCAGGAGTACATAGCAGGCGCAGAAACGGTGACAGACGACCCAGGGACAAGGGACTATGTAGTGGTTCGTGCTCGCCTCATGGCTGCCAAGTAAGTTGTGATTGTTCCACTGAAAGGAAAAATAGACTTTCTCTTATTACACAAAAACCAGAATTGCGAGTTGAAATGTTTATTGAAACACATAAAGATACAGTTATAACAGTGTTTTCTTGCTCCCTTTGTATCTGTGAAATCCAGATTGCTGGGGGCTTTGTGTAGGTGTATCTGTGACCCTCAGCTCAATGCTGCATCTCAGGAGATCCGACCAGCCGAATCTTTAGGCCAGCTGTTGCTCTTCCACCTCAATTCCAAGTCTGCCCTGCAGCGCATAACTGTGGCTCTGGTGCTTTGCGAGTGGGCTGCACTGCAGAAGGTGATAAGCTCATAGTTTTATTGTGGAAACTTCCCAAATTGGACAGTTTGTGTTTTAGTGTGAACATAACAGAATCACAGCTTTAGGAGCGAATTTGATCTATTCACTTATCCAATGTCTTTTTCGCAGGATTGTCAGGTGGTGTCTTCCATGGTGCAGCCGCGTCTTCTAGCCATTCTGTCCGAGCAGTTGTACTATGATGAGATCGCCATTCCCTTCACGCGCATGCAGAATGAGTGCAAACAGCTCATTGCTCTGCTCGCTGATTCCAACATAGACCTGCAAGACCGTCTGAATTGTAGCGTTTTCACTATCGATCAAGCCAATGAACTGGTAGGTCCAGCCACACACATGCACATAAACAAGAACACTTGACAGAAAGCGTTCCACTTCCTGCTGTAATCCTGAAAAAAGTTAATGTAGATATATAGATAGAGCCACAAGCTACATCTTTGAAACGCTAACCTTATGTCAAAAAGCTTCACTGGCCAAATTAATGGTGTGTGATTTTTGTTTGGTTCTTCATTATAATGCTCATTAGGGTTTTGAGGACATTTTTTTGCTATCTTGTGATGACAGTTTTTTTCATATCATTCAAGTATTATTTGTTTTCTTTCCAACTCTTATTTCTTCAACTGACAGCTTTTATAATGGTTTGGTACCCAGCTGATTCTCCTCTTCAAAGGTCAATTGATGTTGCACTTTGTAGCAGCTCACTCCTGTGCAGTCACACACACTCCCCCTCGTGCTTGTTCCCCAGGTAACCACCATCTTTACAGAGTCAACGGCGGGTCTGAACGTGAAGTCCAAACAGTGGCAGGCACTGGACGGTAAACGTCAACAGGCCCAAGCAACGGTAATGGAGACCAGCACGGAATGGCAGCAGCTGCATCTGCGCGTCCACATGTTCACAGCCTGCGCGGTGATTAACCTGCAGGTGCTTCCCGACAAGCTCAACCCACTGGTCAGGCCTCTGATGGAGGCCATCAAGCGAGAGGAGAACACTCTTATCCAGGGCTATGCTGCTTCTTTTATAGCCAAACTGCTGCAGCAATGTGCTGGACGCTCGCCGAGCCCCAACCCTAAGATCATTAAAAACCTCTGTGCCTCAGCGTGCGTGGACTCCACAGCCACACCCTCATCTGCTTGCCCTGTACCCCCCACACAGGAAAATGCCAAAAGTAAGAGCTAATGAAGCTTGGGTGTCATTTCTGTAATTTAATACTGCACAGTGTCTTTGTTTTTCTGTATTTGCAGAATGCAAAATACAAGCACAGCCCTTTTAATGATGTTTAATCACTGAAGTGCTTACTTGCTTGACTTTGACCATATTTCTGTCTTATTTTTCATGGCATTAGGCGGTGGGTTGGAGAAGGACTGCATGCATCACATGGTCAGCAAAACACGAGGCATCATCACCCTGTACCGTCACCAAAGGCAAGCTTTTGCCATCACCAGTAAGAGGGGTCCAGCCCCTAAAGCCCCAAAAGCCCCCACCACAGAGCTTCCTCCTGGCAGCACCATCAGCACTGACAGTGATGAGGTACAAAGGGCTACTGAAGTATTTTTGTTTTCTTCTCACATTTTAGTCCTAATGTGTTTACCGTTCTTTATATCATCTGTTTATTTTTAGAGTAAAAAGCCTTTTCTTATCCAGAGACGAGGGGCGGAGTTCTCCCTGACAACTATTGCCAGGCATTTTGGTTCCAACCTCACAAAGTCTCTGCCATACCTGTGGGACAACACAGTCGGACCACTCAGAACAGTTGTGACTGACAGTCAGCACATTGGTATGTAGATTAGGTTGATTGCATTTTTAATCTTAAATGGACATTACTAAGTGCAACTTCTTAACTTATTTTTGAAGACATTGCAGCTATTCATGCTGTTTTTAGTGTGTTGTGTATGAAGGTCAAACACTTTTAGCCCCAAATAGACTGGAATACAGCAAAGTGTAGCATTTTAGCACTTTGCGCTTCAAGTATCTATGTTCATATCTTAAAGAGGTTGCATCATGTTTGACCATGTCAGTTGAATTCACTTTATTTCAGCATGGACTCCAGGCATGTTAAAAGATCCAGGATGTATGTAGTCGGTGCTCTGAATCACTATGGGTCTCTTGTGTTTTCTAGACAGGCAGGTTCAGCTGGAGAGGGGAGACACTGCAGCTCAGGAACTGGTCAACTCTCTCCAAGTGCTGGAAGTCATGGCTGGAGCCATGGCTGCTGAACTCAGACCTTTGGTAAGACTGCCAATCCGCCACAAGCGCTTTGATGTCATTTACTTCTGATTATAATTTTAATAGCATCATAGGATGACGACTTGAGTGTAATTTGTTCCTTGGACCATCAAAAGTTAATTTACCAGAGTGATTAAACTAAACTGTGTGTAGTGTTTACGTAAAGGCAATGTCAACAATATTTAAAAATGCGAGCGAATTATTGAATAGGTCTCTGTTCTTTTGTTCTCTAGCTACTGGAACACCTACCCCATCTGTTCACCTGCCTGCAGCATCCATACACAGCCGTGCGTCACATGGCAGCACGCTGTGTGGGCGTGCTCAGTAAAATAGCCATGTTGGAGACTATGAACAGTTTCCTGGAGTGTGTACTTCCCTGGTTAGCTGCCATTGAAGACTGCACCAAACAGGAAGGTGCCATCGAGGCTTTAGCCTGTATCCTTCAAACCAACGTAACGTCTCTTTAGATTGAGCTTTTTTAACTGGCACATTATAGTGGCATTTTATAACTGATATCGGGGGTGGCAGACCTCCGTCTACAGATGGATTTCTGTCAAATCAATTTTTTGTTCCTTTTTTTTTTTTTCTTCCCCAACCACTAATCAATCCTCTGCCAGCACATGGCCTGCTCTAGATTGACTCTCCTTGGGTGGGGTGCTGAAATATGCTTGTTACAGCAATTGTCATAAACTTTTCAGAGTGAAAAGCTAACTCTGTCAATGTATGGTTCAACAAGCAAACAACGAGGAACACAAAAGCAATAATTCACCTGATCTGGCTGCAGTTTTGTCACAGCGTGGCTGCAGCTGCCTCTTGTCACTGTGAACCGTTCCTTTCTCTCTGTCAGTAAAATTTACTAAACATCTGCATAGTTACAGGTTGGCCGTTGTTTAAGGCCGGCCACACACCAGAAGACCTCTCTAGCGGCTGCGCTGTCACAGGCAAATTGTCTAATGTCGGGATAAAATCATGATATTTAAGCTGGAGTTGTGGCTTGCTCTCTTGAAACTTGGTCCAAACTGTTTTAACTCTTTTTCTTTACACAACAAACATAAGAGTCTGTCAGATGAACAAATTAACAGTGTTACAAGTGTTTAATTTGGTGCATATTTAACCCCCCAACCAGCCCTTATTTTTTTTAAACAGCTCACCTCAAACATTAATTTCCACCACAGGTAGTAGTCCACTCTGATAGATATTAACACCTGACAGAATTACCTCCCCCACATTTGACAGAATACTTCATTGATCCCTGGGGGACATTTGATAATTATGAGATTAAAATTGCTGACAGGTTGAAATTAGTCTATTGACTCAGAGTGTCTAACGATCTAAAGGAGGAGTCGAGTTAAATGGCCTCCCTGTGATGCTCAGTGGTACATTTTGAGGGTATAATTTTTGCACTTAATGTGCACCTGTGCTAAACTAGCGTGTCGTGGTATGAGTTAGAGACATTGTCCAAGAAGGCGTGTAACTTGGCATTGAACTCTGGGTCATTTTCTTGTCTTTGTGAGGTTTGTTTGGGTCAGTGTGAACACAGTAATCGAATTTGCATGCAGACCAAAACAACCAGACTGACCCCTGTTTGAAAAGGTGGTCTCTGTCCAGTTACAAACAAACTCGATTCATTTGAGGTATGAACATGATCTGACCTCGATCCCCCTCCACTGCAGAGGAATCGCGCATTTTTGGACAAAACCAGCTCCCATAGCCAGCTGCACTGTGCATCATGTGCTGAGAACGACTGTAAACAAACTAGCAGCTAGCAGTTAGCTGTGACACAAACATGAATCAAGGTTTGACCTGGAGCAGCGATGAAATGCGGTGCCTTCTTGATTTTGGGGCAGACGACCACATAGCCCAGCAGCTGGAGGAGACGTGTAAAAATGGTGAAGTGTTCAAAGCGGTGAGCAAATGGTTGAAAGAGAGAGGATTTGATGTGATTTCTGAACGGTGAACGAATTGACAGCTCCCACATGGCTTTTTTTGATACATGTTGGTTCGATTGAAATGCTGCCTGTGTCAAACCAAACCAAATGGAAGATGCAAATGAGCTGCAACTAATTTGCTGATTTGGACCTCATGAACTGAACTACAGGTATGAAAACACCCCAAGACAACATCCTGCTCCTGACGCCGCTGCCAGAGTCGACCTCTACCCCCACAATGTCACTAGCTTCACACATCAGTTTGAGACTGTTATAATTAGTCTAATCTATTAAGAAGACCCACTCAGTACTATTGCATCCACTATTTGTGCTAAATAAATAATTATTAATCAATCATCTATGAGGACTGCTAATTAGAAACTCAGTTATAGCAGGTGGTGATTTAGGCCTACGCTTTGTGTTGCATGTGTGGTATGCAAACACAAGCTTCATCAAGCACAACCTAGATACTAGTTTAACAATGTGCAATAGTCCTACTAACTGTTTGTGTGAAAACAGTGCAAGAATGTTGTGTGTAAACTGAAAGGATTAAAGCATTAACCTGTACAGTTATGTTTTTTTCTGTACATTACTGTCCTTGACTAACATCCCTCCAGGCGTCATGGAACAGCTGGACGTGGACATTGTTCCCTACATTGTGCTGCTCGTAGTACCAGTGTTGGGTCGCATGAGTGACCCCAGTGATAGCATTCGTTTCATGGCCACACAGTGCTTTGCTACACTCATCCGCCTGTTGCCCCTTGAGGTAAGAGCACACAAACAAACAAGGTGTAAAATATAGTTTTGACAGAAAGGCGTACTCAGCAAAATGAGTATTTGTTCATATCTATTTAATGTTGATTTGGTTAAGCAGTCCGTTGAGATCAGCGTTTTACAAGAGACACCTGAGATCAAATAAACATTTATTGTACAAGTACACCCGTAGATCACTCACTTGCTTAACAGTAACATCATGGATTGTCCTGGCTTTGCCTCTGAAGATATTTCTTTCCTCTTTTGTTTACCAGGCAGGTATACCAGACCCTCCAGCCATGTCCGCAGATCTGATCCGCCAGAAGGCCAGAGAACGCCACTTCCTGGAGCAGCTACTCGATGGCCGAAAACTGGAGAACTACAAGATCCCCGTGCCCATCAAGGCCGAGCTCAGAAAGTACCAGCAGGTGTGTGCGATACCTACACAAGCTAAATTAAACAACTCCATAATCCTTTTATTTTTCGTGCCTGAGCTGCCTCTGCTGGAGTCTGACCATTTTTCTCCCACATACATAAATGATTTGCTTTAAACTACTACTTCCAACTAGCTGTAAAAATGCAGACACTGACTACAAATGGTTTTCTTGACATAGTAAATTTAAAACTGTCAATTTGAAATGGGGTAAGTGTGCAGATTCCTTCTAGAAATGTATTTCTGCCGACCAGCCATCCATCTCTTAAACGGAGATGTGCTGAAATCCAGTTTAAATGCTACAGCCGTTGTTACTGATCCTGATCCTCGACCACTCAACCTTGACTTACTGATTTTGAAAAAAGTCACTGTAAAACCATCTGCAGTTGGAATGGAAAGAATGGTTAGAGTGCTTCTGTGTCTGTTTTCATGAGCAGATTTTTGTGTTGCTATTTTCACCATGTCTTTGTGTCCTCTTGCAGGATGGTGTGAACTGGCTGTCCTTCCTGAACAAATACAAGCTGCACGGGATCCTGTGTGACGACATGGGCCTCGGCAAGACGCTGCAGTCCATCTGCATTCTGGCAGGAGATCACTACCTCAGGTACTGAGTCCAAACAGCACCGTTACTGTTATTTCTGTTTGACATTGAGCTCTGCAGCATCAGCACAGTGGCTCACCTCCTCTGTCACTTCACACCATCACATTCAGAAGCAGCAGAACAATAATTCCCTCTAGTAGCTCCCTCACATCTGTATGACTTGTAAATAATTAATAATTGAATATTGAAATATATGTGCAAATATATTAACTGTTTTGTGAGTTCTTTATATAAAAAAAACCACATATATTAAGAGCCAACAATGTTGTTTCTCATGGAAGTTGGGCCACAAATGGAAAACATATTGAATTATGACAAACGTTGAATATGAAAAGGTCTCTTATAGAATTCTGTTCATTTATGACTGCAATAGGTAAAGCAGGGTTCACAATTTAAAAATAAACAGCTATTTGTTCCAGTTTTAACACACTTTTATTGATCTCATTGATCTTCTGCTGCTAGTGTTTAAAGTGCTGTGAGAGTAAACTAGACTCAGCCCTCTGTGTTTGTCTGTTCAGGGCACAGGAATATGCCAAGACTAAGGCCGCAGACTGCAGCCCGATGCCCTCTCTGGTGGTGTGTCCTCCCACACTGACTGGCCACTGGGTGGATGAAGTTGGCAAGTTCTGCGCCAAAGAGTACCTCAACCCACTGCACTACACTGGGCCTCCTACAGAACGAATCCGGTAAAGCTTAGTCAGACTTATTGCAGGGCGGAAAGCCTGGCAGCATACAGAGGATGATTTATGTCCTTGTCTGAAAGGCTTTACATTTTTAAACTGAATAAGTACAGTAAAACAACGCTGATCATCATTTTTAAAGTTAGTGTGATATCACTTTTACACAATGCACACAAAGATATACAGAGTTTTAAATGGGCTGTGTCATTAACACCTTCTAACAAAACTCATGAATCTGCTTTTTCAGGTTGCAACACCAAGTGAAAAAACACAATCTTATTGTTGCCTCTTACGATGTTGTACGGAATGACATCGACTTTTTTAGGTGAGAATCGTTTTAAATCTACTATCTGACTTTTATGTTTTGGAGGTAGCTGCTGATTTTTGTTACATTTGTAATCTTTTTTTGTTTGTTTGTTTGTTTGTGTTTTTTAGAAATATAAAATTTAACTACTGTATCCTTGATGAGGGTCATGTCATCAAGAACGGGAAAACCAAACTTTCCAAAGCCATTAAGCAGTTGGCTGCCAACTTCCGAGTTATCTTGTCAGGAACGCCCATTCAGGTGAGACGCCATCTTAACCATCAACTACTGTAGATTTGGCAGCTGAATTGGACTTCTCTGCTTATATATTTACTATTCAAAGCATAAATATTTTGTTATTTTATCAATCCCCAGAATAATGTCCTGGAGCTGTGGTCGTTGTTTGACTTCCTCATGCCGGGCTTCCTCGGAACGGAACGCCAGTTTGCTGCTCGCTACGGTAAACCAATCCTGGCCAGCCGTGATGCCAAAAGTTCCTCACGGGAACAGGAGGCAGGTATGTCAGCTCATTTTTCACATACCTAGCTGAATATTACCTTTCCCAACATAGAGTTTTTCTGTGAGGAAGCTTATTAAGATTAGGACATGAACTGTGTGTAATACTGGTTTCTCCCTCTAGGTGTCCTTGCAATGGAGGCCCTACATCGACAAGTGTTACCCTTCCTTCTGAGAAGAATGAAGGAGGATGTCCTCCAGGATCTTCCTCCGAAAATAATTCAGGACTATTACTGCAACCTGAGTCCACTTCAGGTATTCAAGGCCCCCAATTAATGGGCATTTTTTGCATCAGCTTTACTTTTTAAAATTTCTTGCCATTGGATTATTATCTGGGATGATAAACTTGTTTTATTCTAAACACTGTTAATGAGTCATAATAAAAAGCGTGGTATCTTAAAAAATCCTTTTAGACATATACTCAACAAACACCACAAAGACATTATAAGATTAACATTATTGTCCTTCAGAAACACATTTACCTCTTAATTTTTCTGGGACCCATCTAAATGATCATCCGTGGGTCCTGGGACTCATCACACTGAAAACTCATCAACATCACTGAGTAATGTTAAAAGCCAGCTAAAGGCTTTCCATGTAAGTGTAATGCACTAAAACTGGGATGGATGCTCACTTAATTCTAGGTTAGAAGTAATGTGACCATTTTCCAAAGGAACTAATCTGGATAATGGCTTAACCTCAGTGTAAATACCTGGTGTGCTCTCTCACTACCTGCAGGTTCAGCTATACGAAGACTTTGCAAAGTCTAGAGCCAAGGCCAGTGTAGAGGACAGCATCTCTACAGCCTCCACAGAAGAGGAGGAGAAGCCTAAACTGAAGGCTACAGGCCACGTCTTCCAGGTACAACATTTTTTTCCCAAGATACTGATCTCAAGCTGGCATCAAATGTGAATCTGTCCTGCTACAATAGTTGAAGGTGCCCTATGGAGACATTTTTGTTTGTCTACAAATGTATTAACATTATTTTTCTTCCTTTATAAAATGTTACCAAAGTCAATTTTCTCTCCAATTTTGAAACCAGCATCATTTACATTAAAGTACATGCTGTAGCGGTCTTCCTAATGCGTTAGTCAGTGCACTAGTAGATCAGTGTGTAACGCGTCACATGAATATTTCATAGAATGCAGTTTGATTTTGGATGCAAACTTTTGATGTACAAAAAGTCTTCAAGGAGGTGTCGTGTTTTGGAGTCAGAACAATTAACACTATCTGTATGGCTTTATCTCTTGCAGATGCATCTCACGAAACCATTCAGTAATATTTTCCTTCATTTCTGCTTTCTCTTCAGGCACTTCAGTACTTGCGAAAGCTGTGTAACCACCCGAGCTTAGTCTTGACCCCGCAGCATCCAGAGCACAAACGCATCACTGAGCAGCTGGCAGGTCAAAACTCGAGCCTGCGGGACATTCAGCACGCGCCCAAACTCTCTGCTCTCAAACAGGTAAGATGCTGGAAAGTCAGATTTTGGATTAACTACACATTCAGTTTGTATTATGTTTCTCATAATCCATGATAATATGAATTTTGTACGGTTAAGTTTAATTCTCTTAAATAGAAACAGTATCAATTACAGAGCTTGACTCTTTTGTCAACCTCTTTCTTGTCTTTACTGCATTTCTGATGTTTTCTGTCCTCCAGCTGTTGTTGGACTGTGGTCTTGGTGGTGGGGGGGGATCAGAGGGGGGCACGGAGGCAGTGGTGGCCCAGCATCGTGTCCTCATTTTCTGTCAGTTGAAGAGCATGCTGGATATCGTGGAACATGACCTGCTGAAACCCAAATTGCCCTCTGTCACCTACCTGAGACTGGACGGCAGCGTGCAGGCGGGCCTGCGCCACTCCATCGTATCCCGGTCAGTGGACTGATTTTTATTTATCAACAAATTGAAATTTGGTTCACAATTCTGCCTTGTGCTGCCTGTTAATGTGATCGTGAGCTGCCACCAAAGTCTAACTCCCTTCTTTGCCTTTTTTCTCTCTGAATCTCAGATTTAACAATGACCCCTCCATTGATGTGCTACTGCTGACTACCCACGTTGGAGGTCTTGGTCTAAACCTGACGGGTGCAGACACAGTTGTGTTTGTGGAACACGACTGGAATCCTATGAGGGACCTGCAGGCCATGGATCGTGCCCATAGGATAGGACAGGTACTGCTGTTAGACGCTTAGCATACATCAGTGGACACAGTAAACAGGAAGGACCACATGTACCACAAACACATTTAGATTATCATTTGCTCTTAAAAATTTAAGTTTCAGTAAGATGATGCTGAATTTAAGATGAGTCTGTGGCAGCTGCAGAAGGTTGTAACTTCTTCATCAGTGTTTCCTCGATGCATTATTAAATATGGCCATTGAACAGCCTTGGATTGTGTGACAAGGCTGCTCTTGTCTCGAATCAGTGATGCAAAATGAATCAATTGAAATTAAATTGGCAGGGACGAACTTCATCACACATGCAGTACATTATGTTAACGTTTCTCATCATGTTTGCAGAAACGGGTCGTGAACGTGTACAGACTGATCACCCGAGGCACGCTGGAGGAGAAGATCATGGGTCTGCAGAAATTCAAGATGAGCATCGCCAACACCGTCATCAGCCAAGACAACGCCAGCCTGCAGAGCATGGGCACGGACCAGCTGCTCAACCTCTTCACTCTAGACAAGGTGAGAACTCCTAAATGTTCCTGTCATGAAGAAACGTGTGGGTGAGTGGGAGGCACAAATCTCCCACGGATAACTCCATGTGTAACTCAGCCATGTTTGTTTCTAATGAAATCTGATCATTCTCGTGACAATGAGAAACCACAGTAGTCACATCATCTTCACACAGCCAGAAAATATAAAGATAATAACGGTGCAATAAATTTGCTCATAACAGCCATGAAACAATAGTAAAAATAAGCTAGTTTGTTGTTGTAAAATAGGCAACCAAAATATTAACCATAGGCTTCTTTATT
>JAQFJA010000003.1:5199926-5213606 GCA_029874485.1 Naso brachycentron
ACCCTCTTTTCTCATCTAATCGACTGCACCACTGCAGGCCGTGCGCGCGGCGCAGCCTCCTCCAAGGGTGGCTGTTCCCTCCACGTGTTAGGTGGTCTGTTAAAAGTCGAACACGTGAGCTCTTTGGTTGCATTCTGGGACGTAAACGTGCGCTTTTTTTGTCAACGGTGGAACAAAATGAAAAATAAAACAAAGACCTCAGTTCTCAGTTTTAAGCTCACATTGTTGCGTCCTCTCTTCAGATCAGACTCTGCGTTTGTAGGCCTGTTTGTGTGCGTAAGAAAGACAGCCGTCCGTCCGTGTGTTCGTGTGTGTCGAGAGGCTTCTGTGTGTACTGGTGCAAGTGTGTGTGTACAAGAGAACATATATACGTGTGCATACACTAGTTATGAAGTTTCACAGGACTTCTATGTCGGACAGTAACGACAGTTAAAGCGAATCACAGTTCTAGGCATACTCAGACCTAACTACATACGGTATAAAAAATTGCACAATTATATCAACAATCACTGCAAAAAAGTACTTCACCTATCATAGACAGTTTTAAATGGTAATCCTACATTTAGTTTGATTTGTGATTATTAAGATTGTTTTTTTTTCCCCCCACGTCGTCTGGATGCGTTCACTGCCGCTGTGTGCAGGAACCATCTGCTGTGGCCGCCTCGTGGCGCGGCCTGTCAGCCTGACCAGCGACGTGGAGCCGCCATGATTCCTTTGACCAGTCCTCCCTGTTTCTGTCCAGTTTCGTGCGAGTTGAACGTACGTCTGTAGTGTGTTGTGCAAACATGGGCAGAATCGAATAGTAGCCATGATACTGAAAAGTCTATTGCATGCAGCAACCTGATTGAAATAAACATGCAGTTAGGGGCGACCCACCCCGACCCCCACAAAGGTAGCTATCGTTGCCTAGGGACGCCCCCTCCCCCTATGATAGCTCGTCATTTCTCTAGATCTGTTATTATTTTACACCCTAGCCTGAATAAAGTACTTATGGTATCTGTTTATACCATGGATTTAGCAGCAAAGCTATTGCAGCATTACATTTACATAACACTAAAAAATAATGTTATAAAAATAAAGACCTAGAAATCGAAAGAAAACTAATCCGATTGCGCATATGAGGTATTAATATTTTCAGAGTCAAAATTGAGAGTGAATATAGCCGTGTTATTTTTACTCTGGGCGATACGGGCCCACTCTACTTGATAGTTAAATCTTGCTACATCTTTTGCCACCTATTTGCTTGTCTGTATGCATTAATTTCATTTGCCTTTGGTAATCATTTTTTCTAGGGGCAATATAAGTACAGCTTTTGAAAATAAGTGCATGCTCCTTTTACATAAAATTTAAATTATCTATATATGTATAGATAGGTACAAAACAAAAAAATATATAGCTTTTAAACATTTGTATGGTCCCACCTCTGTCTCAGTAAGGGGGGTCCAACAGGAAGTACCACACCACCCAGTCAATAAAACGGGGATCTGAAAGTAGCCAGGTGTCTAATATATTATCCCATGTGTGCGTGTGTGTGTGTGTGTGTGTGTGTTCAGTGAGATTTTGTGCCAAAGTGCAAATTTTAAGCTGATAGACTTTTGCGTTTCATTTCCCCACGATGCTTCATCAGAGGGGAACACTACACAATGAGTTCAGAGCCATGTGGTGTGAAGGCAGTCCCATGTATTTGACGGTATCCTTTTTGCTTTTTTCATGAGGTGTTTGTGGGGAGCAGGGTGGAGTAGGTGGGGCTGTGGAAGGGTGGTTGCAGCGCTGTCCCGGCCTGTAGGGTGGTGGAAGGGTTGCAGGAGTTTTCAGGGGTCGGGCGTGGGTTCGCCGGGGCAGGGCTAACTCGTGAACCTCCCTCAACTCCAGCGGAAGGACACGTGTCGAGGGCGGTCGCCCCCCTCCTTCACCAGTGGCTTGTGAAACTCTCGGCCGGCTCGCGAGTGGATGCTGGCCCAGCAGTACTCGCAGTAGTACTGCAGGCAGGTGACGTTGGCACAGAAGAAGGGGGCGAACTTCCCCCCGCAGCGTGCCCCCTGGCACTCATCACACATCTGGTCGTCCAGGACGTACGGCTTCACCTCCACCTGAGAAAAGAGAACGAGAGGTGGCGTTTATTTTCATGCACAGACACGTGTTCAGTTGCAGCCACAGTTAGTCATGTCATTACATAAACAGACTCTACTTTGCTAGCCAGTAGGCAGCTCTCTCAGATAATGGAGCAGGTGACAGGTTGGACCGCAAGACTCATCCTACTTTTGGTGGAACTGTGATCTCAGTCTGAGTATTATAGTCTCATATTTGCTCTTAAAACAATCATATCTCACAAAACTAGAGAGATGACTCTGAGACAGGTATTGTTAAAAGAAAATTGCCTTCGAAAAAGGTGGATTATTTAGCTTTTTTTTCTTTATATCTGTTTAACACACGTAAATCCAACACAAGAGGTATGACTACATCCCAAAATAACAGCTCTGGTGATCCAGGTGTGTTGGTCTTTCTCCACAAACCCTCCTGCGATATAATCTCTGTATGAAGCTCTAAAATAAAGCAGGGCTAGATTGAGGCAGGTATCCTCCCGTCCACCAGTAAAATGAAGTTGACCACTGGGCTGGGAGACAAGAAATGAGAGCCCAGTCGCCATGGAGACGCCTCAGTGCGTGAGTAGGCAGGGGTGGATGCTAACCTTGTTATAGCATGGCCACAAAATGAAAGGTTATCGAATCCTTTAACGGCAGTACTCCGCTCCTCTGAGCTCAACTCTGCAACAACTGCATTGCAGCGTCCACAAGACAAATGAGAAGAGGACCAGGCAGAAACGGCAATGCTGCCATGCTATTAAATACCAATAAGGAGTCAGTGGACGTGAAGCTGACCAGAGGTAATGAGTTCTTTGTCTTATCATCAACGGCAATTTAAAGCTAATGGAATTGTGCATGCTGAAGGCGCAAAAAGAGAAAATTAGACAGGAAAATAGAAAAGAAGAGTCATCCTTGTTGTCTAACGCACCTTTAAAGATAAAACAGGATGTAGACTCTTTACCATTTTCTCTGTGTCAATACTTTTGTTGCTAAAAACTATGACGTGATTAAAAACATCCACTTAGAGACTTGCCTGCTTTCCTCAGCGTTCGTTTTTTAACTTGTTTTGAACTTTATATGTATTCCACCCAGCTCGAATCATAATAATGACACTCTAAACCCCCACTGAAGATCCAGAGTGATAGCTGAGGTGGGGTGGACCGCCCCGCCCTGCAGAGGCTCTGCTTCCTGGCTGACAGCCAGTCTCTCTTGGTCACGATCTGTCCCACTGCAATTGGCCGGCGTGCCTAAAATAACCAGGCTGCAGCACAGCCCGAGTGGATATACATGTATAGGGAACTACTATAATTAAACCAACCCTGTGTGTCTGCAACTTGAAACATCTGTCGGGACTCCAGCAGCCAAAGGCCGTAGTAGCTGCACAGACGAGACCAGCCTTCCGTTATAGCGGGCTGTGTCGAGCAGTTGCCTGAAAACCCGACTATAATGAGGGCTCTGATACATGGGAGAGGATTCAAGCAGAGTTCAGCTCTGCAGCATGCCATCGGAATGACTGCGAAAAAAACCTCAGCTGTGGTGGAGAGGAGGGATATTGTGAATGAAGCGCATGAACCCGCTCACCCTTTTGTCTATGTCATTGTGCTGCAGCTGAACGAAGCGGGCGCTGATGGCGGCAATGTAGCTCTGCTGATTGGAGAAGGCCACGCGGCCGGCTCCCTTTGGGTATTTGAGCTCTGGGTCAGTGTCTATGCCAGCGTAGCACACACCTCCATACAGCCGGTCCATGATCATAGCCAGCTCCACTGAAGAGAAGAAGTTAAAAAGGGAGAGATGATTAGTGTCAGGGACAGGCTTCTTAGAACTACTTTTTGTTTTTGAGTCTAAGACCAATTTTGGCGTTTCATCGGTCCTCAAATTGAAAGCCTCTAGCCATTCTTTCAAAAAAACCCAACAAAGTTTAATGTTTAACTTGGACTTTTGTGAGTGAGGCCTTTATCACCTGAGGTACAAATCTGCCCAACTCCACTATTCATCAGAGTCTTTAACTGCTGGTATAATTAGTGGGGGTCACATTGCAGACAAGCCAGTGTTGTTTATCCAAAGAACAGAAGGACTGAGCCTTCCATTACAACATGAATTCTTAACATGACGACCACTTGGCCAGCTTCCTGGAAACCCAAGTAAAGGATTGCTTTCTCAGAGGGAGAACTTTCATTATAGCCACGAGGCAATACGCTCCATGCCAGCCAGTGTTATGAAGCCAAGTAAGAAGCCTTTGGGGGATCACAAAAAAGATATTCAGTTCATATTAGTTAGCTACCTGCACGCAGGGGCCGCGGCACCCCCCCTACAAAGATGGTCTTGCGGGGGTCCAGAGGCTGGGAGCCGTCCATGACAAAGTCACTGTCACTCAGGTTCCAGGGACGGATCTGGACCTGCAGAAGAAAGATGGAAAAATGTGGTCATTTAGAAACCAATGTGTGGTTTTAACTGTGCATTTGTTAGCCATGCTAGCAGAGTAGCTCTACAGAAGACAATCTCAGTCTGTCTGTCCGTCCAACACTTTGGTCCAGACGGAAAAATCTTAGTATCTATTGGATGGGTTACCCTAAAATTTGTACAGGAATTTATGGACCTCGGGACATATTTAAAGGACTTCAGAGATGCTCTGACTTCATGTAGAAACAGCAGCTACAAGTTTTCACTTATTCAGCGAAACAAAATTTTGTACACACCATAATGGCTCCAAGGTGACATATCCCAATGACTTAGTGTTCCACTGAGCTTTTATCTAGTTTTGTAAACAGGTAAAGGTTTCAATTTGTCTAATTGATCAATTACTGACCAGCAATACTAATAACTTCAGCTTCAACTGTATTTCTGTTTAGTGCTAGCTAATAACACTAGCATGCTAAAATGCTAAACTAACATGATTTACATTGTAAAAAGCAAATATGTGCTAAACATTAAAATGCTAACACTGTCATTCTGACTATGTCAGCATGCTGACTCATAGCATTTAATTCAATGCACCACAGTGGCAAAGCACAGCTTCACAGAGCTGCTAGGACGGCTGTAGGCTCTTTGTTTTGTTTTCTTATATACAACCATATTCCTATTTTTTGTCTACAATCTACACAAAAAATCTAACAAAAATGACCAGATTCTTATTGACTGACAAGAAGTGAGAAAGAACTGTACTTCGGGGCAGATTTGGGAAACAAAGAGGACATGTGAAGATTTAAATCCACGTAAGTGTAATATTACTGAATGTCTGCTGCTTACTGGTTTGTCTTTAATAGTGGGACTGGACACACACAAGTAGAGCTTGCCATCCTCCTCGATGCAGGCGTCGATCAAGGCCTGAACAGAAGTCTCCTCCTGGAAGAGCAGGAAGGCGTAGCCTGGAAAAACAGAGCAAACATGGATTTTTGGAAAAAAGCAGATGGTCTCTGGCAAAAATACATCTGTTGCATTTAACAGTCATAGCCTTGTGACCATGATGCTTTTAACTCTGTCCTCTGGGCAAGAGTTCATAGACATCTGCGTCTTTTCCACAGTGTCTACATTGTCACAATCCTATGACTAAACCCCCTTAGCCCCCAATTTCTCCTTGTAATTATTTATGGTTTCAGACAACTTTGTCTGCACACAAGCATATGACCTTGCAGTCTGTGCTTCTGTCCTCTTTTGCCTCGTCTGCCTCCATAAGACGCTCTACACCCAGCAAATTGCATTCTGCATTGCTTCAGATTTCATGGCTAAGTGTGCCCCACTCCTGAGGAACCATGTAAAATTGATCAGCCAAGCCCACTGCAGATCTTCCCTGAGAATTGGTTCAGGTAGACAAGAGTTTGGCGATGTCTGTGCAAGGCAGTAAAAAAAAAGCAATTCAGACAGTCACTTTGTACTATTAAATTATTTAGCACTGAGAGGAGAGACCTTATGCAAGGTCAGAGCTATTTAGTCGTTTTGGGAAGGACAGAAAGGCAACTCAATATGGTACGAGAGTGTGAAACAGGGATCTGATTTATACTGAGAAAGAACAAAAAAACAAGAGCTGAAAAGCCAACGCCACTTTTTGACAGCAAAGTAATGACTACACGCTACTTGGCAGGAGTGAATACATTAGCAACACCACCAAAAAGCAGCAGATGTTGGTTCACACAGCCATCTCTGAATGGGTTGTAAATTATTAGTGTATTGCTCTGATTATGTTCGCAGAAGTGCGGCACCACCTGTGGCACCCATGAGTCAGGGGAATATGAGCTGCAGTCTGAGCGGAGCAACTGGGCTGGGTAGATATGCACAAGTGCACAAGATCACACACACTCCTACACGCACCAAGGGACTGGTTTCTAATGGAGTACACTCTGCCTGCAACTTCCAATCACTTTGACTGTAGTGTCTCTGGGGACTACTACAAACGCCACGCATTCTGGTGTCTCTTACTATCACACCCCCCCCCCCCAAACCACACACACACACACACACACACACACACACACACACACACACAAATTTTGACACATGCACTTAGGCAGACAAATGCTTGAGTAGAAATGGCGAGAAAGTGGAATGTGCAACTGTCATGTTCAAAGTTTGACATTCCTGAGTGGAGCTGCTGCCACTGAGATGAAGGGGAAAGAAGAAATAAAACCTGACTCTGCAGACCCACTCAGCTGTGGTATGTGTCTGAGTGAAAGTGTTCATGGAAGACGTGTGAGGCTGTGTGTGTGTGTGTGTGTGTGTGTGTGTGTATGTGTTTGGTGGGGGTTTCACAAGAAAGACAAGAAAGAAAAGTCAGTGAGTATCAAAGGTGGAATGGAAAAAGCAGGTGCGTAAGCAGACGCATGTCCTCATGAGTGCTGCAACTGCTGCTGTTTTGACAGCAGCTTTTGTCTGTGACGCGTGTCCTGTTGCATGTGACGTGTCCCCTGTCACAATGACTTCACAGTGTTCTACCTAGAACAGTGACGGCAACTGTGACATGTGACATTTGTGTCTGTATCAGCTGATGATTCAGCAGATCATCATGTGATATAAGAAGCCTTAGTGTTACAATCTGATGACCAAAGATGTGAAAGAAAACTGTATGTGCACGGATAATTAATTTCACATGTGAAATAAGTTCCTGAAACAGAGTTTTTATGGTAACCAAGTGACGTATAAAACATTTACTTAAGTTGATTAGTGCATAACAGCAACTGCTTTGATAACAGTTTGACTGTTTTGGTCATTTTGAATGTAAAACACAAAAAAATGTGCTGATTCCAGCTTCTCAGTTCTGAGGATTTGTTGCCTATCTTTGTCATGTATTAAGGTAAACTGAGCTGCAGGATTTTAAACTGGTGACTGTACAAAAAAGCAATCTAAAGATGTCACTTCGGGACGAGGGGAATTATATTTCCATATTTACCATTTATGGGAAAAAAGAGAAAATGGACTATATTGATCTGTACTCTGATTTTTGTCTTAATAGACTGCTAAGTACATAATGAGGACCCCTAAGTAAATCTGACAACCACAAAAAATATTTTTATAAATGGCAGCATTGATATTAAGAAAAGAAAAGGAAGTGAGTACAGAGGATCACATCTCTGTATTATTATAATTTTATTATGTGTCCTTTTTTGATAAATACAAGATCCATGCTAACACATTAACATACACAAGGTTGTGTGTTGTGTGCGTCTCGTAAGATGCAAAGTAACCACAGAGGCTCTTTCTAATTAACAGGTTTTTTTAGCTGTTGTTCTCATGAGCCCTGTAGAGTCAAGTAACAGGCTAATATACTCAGTGGGGCCTTAATGTTTTCTGTATTAACAAGCTGTACCATCATGGGCAAAACTAAAGTATTCACAATTACAATCAGTTGCACACTTGCTCTTTATGACTGGTCAACACAGAGCTAACTCCTCTCTCGACCAGCAGCAAAAAATGCACAGTAAGACTCCACATTTTGTGCCTCGTCATCACGCGACAGAAGACCCCTGTCTCTGTGTCGCTGGGTTACATAAAGAGGGTTTGTCATTGGGGGAAATCATGTGATTCAACACTGACATCCCCCTCGGAGGAAAAAACAACTGCACACGCACAAAAACGGCATGAAAAGGCAGAGCTAGCCAGCAGCTCATACAGTCTGAAGGAGGGAACAACGTGTTCCATGACCCAGGGCAGAGAGAGGGGGAGGGAGAGAGAGAGAGGGGTGGGGGGAGAGTGAGATAGATGGAAAGCGAGGGGAAAAGTGAGCAAAGGTAGGGCGAGAAGGAGAGGAGCAGCATGAATGACTGCCATACAAACAGAGTTCGGAAATACATGGGAGGGCTCTGTGAGCAGGAGGAACATGGGGCATATAAAGACCATAGAGACAGACGTAAAGCTGCTACTTTAATGGACTCTGTTAGAAAGTTACAAAACTGATGCAAGAGGCCTGGAAAGCAAGACAGACAACCTTTTCCATGTCCTACAGAAAAAACATCTACTGAATTCTATTACATCCTTCAAACCTGTCAAGGCAACAGTAGAAATTAACAATTCAGAACACCTAACTTTTAGGAAACTTCACATCTTTAACACAAATCAGTGTTATAGTAAAACAAAACACTCAAAATTTTTACAATCACAAGTAGGTCTCTCTGGTGGCATCTGCCTTTTATTATCCGGCACATTTTTAACAGACCTAATTCATGCAAATAGACCACATTACAGTTCAATGTGGATGACATAAGTGGAAAACACATACTCGATTTGGTCAGCGTGTACATAACTGAATGAGTATGGCACGGCCTTACTCTAAAATGTGTCTACACTTCAGCTCTCCCATTACAGCAGACTGAATCAGATTCCATAGGGTTCTATGCAACTTTATTGCTCTGATATTTAGTCTGAATGTTCTGAGGATGTGTCTTTTTCCATCCGTCTTGCGCAGTGCAGAGGCTTACGCCACGGGAGGAGAGCGCAGATCTGCAGTGGCTCGTGCCTAAGATTTATAGGGCTTTGTTGCTGAGCTGCCAGCACTGTCCGGGGAGGAACAGAGTACGTACACCCACAGCATTTTTCAGCTTAAAGAGCGCTGTTTACAGACAAACGATAGGCAGAGTGCCGCGTGGTTTGTACAGACAAACAAGTGACCTCATGCAGGACAGTCTTTCCCCTGACGGAGGCCAGCAGTGTGACTCACTGGAAGAGAAAAGGCCACCTCAGCAGCAGTCTGATGACAATTTGTCCAATTGGTGTAAAAACAAAAACATTAACTCACTAACTGCAGCCGCAAACTGCTACCTAAAAATAACATCAGGCTAGGCTATACTAGAGTAAATAGAAGACAACATTAACGGAAGAGTTTGCTTTGCATTAAGACAGGAAACAGCAGTAAGTAACTAGTTTGACTCTGTCCAAAGGTAACAAAATCCACTAGCGCCTCTAAAGCTTACTAATTAGCATGTCATAGCTAGCTATTTTTAGTCCTTGTGCTAAGCTAAGCTAACTTGTTGCTGATGTAAGCTTGATATTTACCGCACAGACATGAGAGTGGTATCCTTCTCTTCTAAATCACAGCAAGAAAATAATTAGTCAGACTTATGTGCTTTCTATGGAATAAAAACAACATACAACTTGTCAGAGTTTAAGGCAAAGCTACTTTCAGAAAATGCTAATATCTCAATTATGTTTTAATTCACAAACGCAGAGTGATGGTCTGAAAATACACTTCTGAGTGAAAGTATTGCATTTGTACCCGATGCTAACTGATACTTTATATATCCACATACCTCGTGGAACTGATATTGTGAGGTCAATATATCACTTAGTATTACACAAACATCTTTCCACTGCTATATCAAAGTGCCGTCTTGCTATCCCATTCTCTCCATTACCCCATCAACTGAAAGTTGTGTTGACTTTGCTGAAATCCAACCCGTGATGACTCGATAAACTGAGAGAGCACAGTCACAATGTGCATCTCTCTGGCTTTAATGGTGACATTTAAATCCAGGCTTATCTTTTCATGCTCAGCCACAGACATGTGTCAACAGATTTATTTCACATAGGCGAGGGCACAGATGTGTTCGGTCCCACTGACCAGAGTGACTGAGAAATAAATCTGCCATTTGCTATCACAGAAACATGGGTGCAAACGAGAGAGCAAAATAAAGCTTTTCTAGTTGCAAACACATGTTGGATTGCTCCAAAAGTCTGGAGGCAGAATTAGAATTTTAAAAAAGACGCAGAAGGAGAAAGAGGGGGCTTTAAGGGATGGATGAGGGGAGACACAAACATCTGCTCCCCTGAAAACAAACATGGGCCCTGGAGTTTTGGAGCCATTGTACAGTAGTCGGTGATAAATAAGAGGAGGGGTGAAATCAAGCGTCGCTAATCATCTCAAGTTGAAGAATTCACTCACTGGATATAACCTACAAGGGTTAAAAGAAAAATCAAGGCATGTATATGCAGTGCGATGCAATACTGCAATTGCTGCCACTGCAGCACTTCGCCGCTGCCTTTATTTGAGCCTTGCTACATTCCTGTGATATGATTAAAGTGAAAATGCAGAGTTCTGATTTACATGTACGTTTATATTAACAACAGCATAAAAAAGGTGGTAAAGACTGGCTGTAGTCGAAAGCACACGTCTGTTACAACCTTTTGAAGTCTTCAAACAGGTCTGACACAATTGCAGTATGACGTGAGCATCAGCATTTGTAGCAGTTTACAGCTCCCAGCGCTCAGACTACGCATGCCGAGAGTGTCACCTCCTCCTCCCCCTTCTTTCCCCAATCAGAGACAGAAATAGGTCTC
This sequence comes from Naso brachycentron, assembly GCA_029874485.1. Lineage (NCBI taxonomy): Eukaryota > Metazoa > Chordata > Actinopteri > Acanthuriformes > Acanthuridae > Naso > Naso brachycentron. The sequence continues at coordinate 5,210,771 of JAQFJA010000003.1, forward strand.
TAACATTTCAAGCTGATTGCCAAGAACAGTGACAACAGTGTTGGCCAATAGGAGAGGGTGTGCGTGTCGTGACAGCAACCACAGTGATCAGAGTTTGTTGTTCACACTGTTTTTAAAAAGTGAGCTGGCCAAGAAAATATGTTGTTTTGTGATAGCACAGGCAGGATTTTAAAGCAGCATTAACAGATTTGATGAGCACTTGGGGGCATCAGAACAATTTTTAAATACAATATTTGCAATATCTTCTTTTAAAAGATGTGTGCTGAATGTGTTAGCAAGCCTTTGCCTATTTACACAACCAGGAGAGACAGTGCAACAATAGCGTTTCTTTGGAGTCATGTTTCTAGGAACCGGATGAATCCAAGTGCAATATTTACCTTCCTCTGAGCTCCGTTTTGGTCTCCACAAAGTCCTAAAGGGAAATGTCTTGACTCTTAAACAGCTAAATGCACCACTATGATCATTAGCTAGTTGATAACTTTGTCTTTTTTTTGGGTGCTTGGCCACTGAAAACTGCTGCCTGCGTGGAAATGAGTCTGATGAGAGCAGCAAGATTCAACCATACCTGAATTTGTTGGCCACAAAACCAAAACCTCAAGCTGTAAGACGCTAAAATGCTCTTTTAGAATTGAGGGAAATTGCAGCATTTGGAGCAAATCTATGGCCAATATGGCTTGATGGCATGTCTGTTTATCGAGCATGCCATCTATTACCATTCAGTCACTAAATGAGCAAAACTGAAGCCACTTAAGTGACAGTTTCCTCAATTTTATCTACAATAAATCATGCAGAGAAAGAATGTGATAAAATATGCCAAAAAGGCATAGAGAAAAGACTATCCTTTGCTCTTGAAAAAATGGACTTATCTCCCCTTTGTAAAAAAAACAACAAGTTGCATTTATATTGATATATGGCAAAGATATCCTGCAATATCCCGATGTGACATCTAGCTTCAAATACACAGTTGCTAATACATCAAGTTGCAGATGGGCATTGCATGATAATGTAGAGAATAATACAATCTAAGTTGAATAAAAAAATGTAAGAAAAGTTATACTACAATATTAGAGTTGTGAAAACTTAAGAGCGTTGAGCACAATTCGTTCATCTTCTTTCCAACTTCATCTCCAATTTGCCAGTTCTCTCCAAGTATCAAATGAGTCCGAGCCTGTCCCACAATATGAGTCATCCCCGAGCCCAAACACTTTCATAACTGTACAGACACACATCACTGGCAGTTTACTGCCAAGCAGGGCGGAAAGTGACAGCTATCTTCCATTCAGTCAAGCTTGGAAGGACGTTTAACAAGAGGAGAGGCCGATGACCCCTTGATGTGAATCCCACATCTGTAAATCAGTCGTTACACAGTCCACACGACAGAAGGAAAACACTCAAACACACACATGCAGCTGTGCACTTGCTCTAAACCATGAAGCTATTAGTGCTAAGAACACTGTCACCAGGCAGCTGTTCAACCTCTCTTGTACGTTAATATGGAGAGAGAGACATTAGCGGGATATTTTTAGTATTTTCCTTTAAATTTTGGGGGTATTGAGGTTTTAAATTAGATTGAGAGTTGAATTCTTCAAAGAAAATTCATCCCACATGTCTCCTCCCCTTACATGGTGACGTCCTCTAGCTGCCGTAAGCTCATTCATTCCCCTAAAAGGATGCTGCATTTTTCCTCCTGGCTTTGGATATTAGCAGAGCCAAGCCTATTCAAAATAATCCCAGCCAAGCTAAAAAAAAAAAGGGATGTTGAAAAATGAGAGTGGGGGAGAAACTGGCAGTGATTTTCGCAGGTCCTCCAGATGCAGCGTATTACCATCTGCCTATGGAATGTTAGTTATTTCCAGAGAGTCTTTAATAACTTTCCTAATATGACACACAGCCGCTCCTGGGCCAGAGGGAGTGATGAAGAGGCTTAGGAGAGGGAAGTGCTACTCTGATCACCTGCCTGAAAATGACACCCGAGAGGCTGCGCAGTAAGGAGAACAACTTTCACACTCCTCAGGTACTCATTCAAGCAAACACTTCTTGGGTCAGAGCAGTTATGGAGTCATTATGTACTGTTTGAGTCTCTCTGCAAGATACCAACAGGGGGTAACTAAGACAAACAGACACCTTCATGCTTACCCAGCATGAGCTCAGAATTCTGGGTAACATGATTCTTTACAAACTCTAAAATGGCAATGCACCCGAGGAGATATTTATTGGTGTAGACTTTGATGTCTGATGGGAAAACAGAGATTATGCTCTGAGAAACTGGTGTTACCTTTCGGTGGGAAGTAGGATTTGCTCTCAGCTTTGTGGGGCCAGTCTACCACCAGGTGTCCATAGCGACGGAAACTGTTGGTGATTTCATCTATAAAAATGAAGAAAATTTGATGTTATTCTCAGTAAATGATAAGATAACATTCACAGCAGCTCATGTAATATGCATATGAAGGACTCTGTGCAGAGCCAAACTCATGAGAGACAAGCACAGTTTCTATTTTTTGCTCTGTTCCTGCTGCAGTAGTAGCCACTGCATTAAACAGGAACACAGGCCGGGCACATCCAGTCTGCACTGAGCTGACTCGTGCTGTGGAAACTCATTAATTTTTCAAGCAGCTAAGGGCACGTATTGTGCGTCAACTCTGTAGTAGATGTGCTTGTTCAAAGGAGTAGACACACATGAAAGGAAACATTCCAAATTAATGTTGAACTCTTTGACATATTTCAGAGTTTGTGCAAACAATTACAGGCTGTATTGACGCAACTGGTGACAAATGTTACAAAAAAGCATTGCAAGTGGATTAAAAATCTACAGATTGTGACGCTTCAAAAATATTAT
>JAQFJA010000003.1:5232286-5250280 GCA_029874485.1 Naso brachycentron
ACTGAAAATCCCATATCAGTCGCCCCTCAATTTGACATGTTAATTCCACTGAACAGAAACTCAGCTGGTTTTGAAACTACTCTGAGATGTTTATGGTGCAGCAGGTAGCACCTGTGTCATTTTGTACTTATTAAAAAAAAAAAGATTTGTCCAAGACAGTTAAAAGAACATCCAACACCTCAGGGTTAAACCTCTCACTGCTGATGAAATGTTCAGACACCCACTGTGTGTGAGTGAATTTATGAGGATGACATGTGTGCCAAAGGTAAAGCCTGAGAGCGCCTAACCGGAGCTGGAGGCTGCAGCCTTGGCAGCTGCGTCCTGTGTCCGCTGCCCAAGCCGGGGCCACATTGTTTGCACGCCACAGCTATTGTTGCCCATTCGGCTGAGCATTCAAAAGTGTTATTCCCTTCACTCTGGACCCGACAGCGCCACGTAGATAAAAATCTGCCCACTTGGTACAAACGGTAAACACTTAAAACGCTGAGCTTTTAGTTTCCCCCCCTCCCCTCCTCTCTGACACATGTGGATGAGCACAGTGACGGGTGAGAGTTGGAGAGCTTGGGCCTTTAAATGACCTAAAGAGATCACACACAAAAGTTCCACAGAGACTTCACGATTTAACACATCACAAAAGGAAAGCAGCTCTTGGATCGCAGTTTAAGTTGACCTTTCTTGACTCCTCTACAGCTCATCTTTCCTCATGACACATAAACAAGATCTAAAAGAGTGATGCTGAGGGCGATCATGATCAGAAACAGACTAAGCATTTGAGACATGGATGAGTACCAGTTTTTGATGAATAAAGTCTGCTCAGTAAGGTTGAGGGTTGCCAGATTCAGAAGCAGATGGTTAATTTGTAATCTGCTGTTTTTATTTTCCACTATATATATATATATCAATCAATTAATGGGAAAAAGCCCAAAGAAAAGATAAAGAAGTCTATGTGAACAGACCCATAGACTTATGATGAGTGTACGTGCATCCTGTTTGATATTTAAACGACATGTTGCACTGATTCATTAAAAGACTTAAAAGACTCTTCCCTATTTTATTAAAATCTGTTCAAATACAGAAAATGCCACCCAAAATAAACAACCTTGGGCTATATTTATGATTATTAATAGATATGTCATTTGAATGCAAGAACCTAATCCACCTAGGGATCCAACTATCAAATATTACAAATATTGGTGAATCTCATGATGATTTTCTGCATTAGTTGATTTGTTTAGTCTAGAAAATGTCAAAAAATAGTAAAAAAAAAAATTCTAATGTGTCCAAGGTTACACCTTTAACCCCAGAATATTCCATTTACAATGAATAACAAAAGCCAATTATTGCATTTGAAAAGCCAGAAGAATATTTTTATTTGGCTTTTTTGCTTGAAAAAAAGGAAATAAAAAGAAAAGGAAAAAAGAATGCATTCTTGACACTGCATACAATTTTAACAATTTCCTTTCAGTTGACTGAGCAACGAATCAACTAACTGCTTCAGTGCGAATGTGAACATTTTTAAAAGGCATGAGCTGACCTGCCTTCTGCCTCCTCTGCCTCTCCGGCGACTGTCTATACCCTTCAACCCTATCTTCATTATATGACTTATTTAAATACATACAGGGTTAAAACTGGCTTATCTGAAAGCTAAAATGAGACAAAAGCATTGACAAATAGAATGGTGAGTTTAGGTAGCCAATAAAGCAAAAGGTCACAAGAAACAAGCTAAACAGCACAAAAGCCTGACTGGTTACACCCTCAAACTCGACGAAACTCCTGCCGTTTCACATGACCATCAGATGGCATTTGACTGCGAGGCTCCACCTGTCAGTCTGCCCTCCAACTTCTTGATCTGATCTGATGTGATTACAATCCAGGAGGATCACAAAAGCCATTAACATCATTTCAAATCAGGGTATGTCCCGAGAAGCTCATGTGACTTTGCGTCTTAAGCCTCACACTGACATGTTAAGTTGAATTCCACACATTCCTCGGTCTGTAAGTGGCAGCCAGCAACAGGCGAGTATGAGCACATATCGGATCACACTGGACTCGACGTTTCGCCCTGCCCTTCATCTGAGGCGCCTAAAGAATACTGAGGGAGATCTACAGAAAGACAAGTACACCTGTCACCAGCGTGATAGCGCAGGACCGGTGTGTCCTGCCTGCTGCTCTGCTGGGGAATTTGCCCGAGTTTCACCTCAGTAAACAGAACAGCTGACGTGTGGCCCCCATGACCTTGCATTGCGGTGATAACTCTTCTCCAATTATGGCTGTAATTGCTAAACAGCTAAGTGTGAGCTAGAGCCAGGACTGCATCACTGAGGCGCTCACAAACCTTTAACGAAATACCCTTTCTGTCAAAAGTATTCAAAACAAATACTGGTGTAAGATTTATTGTATAGCTGATCTTTCGGGGGGGCTCACATATTCACACATAAAAGGCTCAGTTTACTCAAATAGAGCACTTTTCAGCCTGAGGAAAAAAAAGTTGAATTATGTCCTCTGTGGTTCTGGAGAAAAACCTTTTTAATAACCCTGATAACATCAAGAGACAGTTTTCATTTTAACTTATGACTTCAACTACTTGTCTTGAGTTTCCTTCATGTCCTGCATCATTAATTGTCTGAGCGCATGACATTTCAAAGATAAGGGCATTTAAAAGGCAGGAAAGGTCCAATGAAAGATGTCATTCAGTTGAACTATGGGAAATGTAGGATCTAGCTTGACTCATGCTAGTGACTTAAAATTAGTATGTCTCAGCTTTTGCTGCTTAAATTTCCACCATTCTTTTTTTAGAATCTGTTTCTCGCGAGGCTTTATGTAAGAGCAATACTAAGATTGCTAAAATGGTGCTATAATGTGTGTTGGTAAAGCATTGGTTTATTTTAATGTGCAACAAATGTGAGTAGTTATGTTTTGTAAGAGGGTAACTCTGTAACTATAGAATATCAGATGAAGTGGTAAAAGCTTGAGAAATCACCACAGCAACAAAAGAAATTGCAGGGGGGGCCATAAGTTATGAATATTTTCTGTTTTGTTTCTTAGACATAGATATAATGACAAGCTGATTCTAACAACGCACAATATGTTAGAACTGAGGGCTCATGGTATTTGTTTATTTCATTCTTAAACACCACCATTGAAGATCAAAATTTATCTGACTGTCTCAGGCAGAAATGTTCACAGAGGAGGTCATTTATTGCAGTTTTGTTCATATCACTGTAGTCACTTTTGAAAACTTCCTTCCTCGCTCTCTGACTGGTATCGTCCTGGAGGTTAGCAACCGGCGACAAAATATAGTGCACCGTTCGCTTGAAAAAAACTACAGGTTTTTTATGTTCACGAACATTATTAAAAACATTTGGGATCATTTAAGTACATAATTTAAAAACATGTAAAAAAGATCACTGTTTTTACACATTTTAAGGTGGAGATACAGATGCAGGTCCCTGACCAGGAAACAGGCACGTTTCAAAAAGAGCTTTGCCCCCAACCATCGAGGCACTTAAACTGTCACATTAACTGTTATGTGTGCTCATTCAAGTATTTATCTATGTATCCATGTAAATGTGCAAGCTGTGACAACAAATATGGGAACAATAAAGTATTGTATGGCACTGAAATGTTACATATTGTAAGTAGAATATAAATAATAATCTATAAATACGTAAGTAAGTTGGCATCAGGGCTGCAACTGACTCACTATTTTGTCTTAAAACAACAACATTCAATTTTCGGAGAAAAGCATAAGATACAGCTTATTCTTAAAATTTATTTTCTATTAACACTCAAACAGCGAGTAAATTATCAGAATAATTGCAGATTAACTTCCTGTCAAAACTCTAATGACCACTATTCAACTACTGAAATATCAATCAATCGATTGATCCTGATGTTTCATCCTGCAAGGACTTGACCACACAGAAGTAGACGATTGTGCTTCATCTCTGCTTTTTGCCTTAGTTTCATTACATTTCAGTAAACTGAAGACTCTATACAGCGTGACATCTGCCCCCCTGACCTTGCCTCCTGGTGATAAGCGGAGCTGTAAGCCGGCCAAGTCAAGAGAAAAGAGATAGAGGCACTCACCAGAGGAAACTGTGTAATAAAGCCTGGGGAGGCCTGACTGACACACACAGTCATTATCTCCTCAAAAGGCTATATGTTTCAAGTCGGTTGGAATTTCAGCCTGCGCTGGGCTATGATCCGTCTGCACAAGCAGTCCTCTCCGCACTAACAGGTTAACATCTCAGCTGGCCCTGTTCTCCCTTTGATCAGGTGAACGAGCGACTTAAAGGGAGGGCTGCTTATTTTTATGTTGGCTTGTTTGTCAAGCATAACCACAAAACCGGAAATTAGCCGTACAGTAGCAAACTGAACAGACTGAAATAAATTCAAAACAGTGTCACTGTCATGAACATAGATAGGCTATGTCCTGTTGAATCTTGTATGGACCAAAGAAAGGAAACATTAGCCCACTGCAAGTCACCCTGTCAGTGTGGATTTGAAGATAAAATCAGACATACAAGGGGAGACTGGAATTAGATTAGGAGATAATATGATGGCTTCCAGGTAACATCTATATATATACAGTTTTTCTTCACTTACTGAAACTCCGTTATTAAATATTCAAAGAACAAATAGAAGATCCTTATCCTTTTCCTCTAGCAACGTTTATTATACTAACCTACGAATTTCCGTCACATGGTGTGTCACAAAACCTGCACACAGAGGTATTTGGTTGTATTTGGGCTGCTCTGCTATGACGAACAGTTCCCATTTTCAAACTGAAGTTTTTCGTATTTACAGCTTCTTTCGTTACGTTAGTTGACAGCGGTTCTTTTTTCACAGAACACCTCAGTGCTTTTCATGGTCGTGCAGCTTTCTTTGGGCAAAAAATTCAAACATGTATCACTGTTACCGCCTCTCTTATGTAAAATATTTTGTTAAGAATCCCAATAAATCATTTATCTGGCTTATTCTTGCTGTAAACTGCGAAAGAATTCCCTATTCTACCTTCCGAGTTTGACCTGCGATCCGTTTCCGTCTCAACTGACAAGCCCGCCCACTATTCGATCAGAACCAATCAGATGCCAGCACGGGTGTTGCCTTCACGTACCGTCGAACACACTGTAATTCATACATGAAATACCAATGGCGTTGAAACCAGAGACAGAGAAGTATACAGGATGGGAGAAGAACTAAACTGTGTTAAAACGGCATAATAATAATAATAATAATAATAATAATAATAATGCATGTTGGTATTAAGGATGAAATCTTTCACTCATAAGAAAGGTTAGGAAATTTTATGGTTGATACATGATTTTTACTTTTTACTGTGAACATATTCATTGAGCAGATTGCTGTACTTCATTGCATTACATTACTGAAAAACAGAAATTCTTCCCGAACACTGGGGTGTAATGGCAATCGAGCGAGCATACACAGGTCTTGTCAAATCTGAACTTTGACGGTTACGAGGAGCACTTGAATGCGTCATGTGTCCTTTTAAACCTCACGGAGCTTGAGAGCTGCCAGAGGATAATTAACCATTTAGCGCAATTAATCGTGCCCGTCGACTATTTCATGGACTGACACGGCTGTGTTTGGCTTCAATTTAGAAAAAATGGCTATGATCGATGATTAACACTTCAAGGACTCCTTGTGTTATTTAATTTATTTGACCTCCACAGTGCAATCTGTCAGCATCAGCATATAGCTGAAATATTCCACTGTTACCGGCAAACCCCTGACAATGGCCAATTAATCTAAACCACGTCAGTCAAAGCTATCTCACACTTTAAATAAAGATCGTTTATGCTGACTTAGCCCGTTTTAATCCATTCAGTACAATCAGATGAATACCTCTGCGATTGCAGCCTAAGAGAAACATCGTCTACTGGTGTGATTCATGCGCAATAAATGGCTCTTTTATCGCAAATGTAGGCCCTATTTGACGATGAGATCGTTAAAAAGTCTTTCATTTATCATGACATTGTCCACAGACCTTCAATGAATCCATAATACTGAAGGGTTCAGGGTGACCTTACCCTATTATTTATCTTAGGTAGGCCTACTGATTTTTTTTTAAATAAAAAACATCGAAAACAATCATTCTAAATGTCTATATTTTTATGAAGTCGACCACCGATGTAAAAATGACAACATGTCAAATTTATCGACATTTTAGTATACAGGCTGAAGCAATATAAGTAGGCCCAAGCCTGCTCTTAATATAGGCTGTTTACCTGGAAAGGCAGTATGTTGTTGCTATTGTCAGTCCTGAAGGCGCTGTCCTCCATCCAGGGCTTGGGGGTGAGAGGACCAGGTCTTGGGAATTTGGGGGGTGCTATAACATTGCTGGTATAGGGCTTTTTCATAGGGGAGATGGGGTTCAGGGGTGACGGCACCCCGACGCCAACTCCGACCCCGACGCCCACCGCTCTGCGCGGGTCCCTGCCTGCCTGCAGCCCGCTCCAGGGGTTGGAGGCTGTGCTCCACGCGGCGTTTTGGTGATTATTCCAAGCGGACGACGGGGCTGAAGAAGCCGACGTCGACCCTTTGCTGTTATTCATGATGGTCTGATAAGCGTTTCTCTGGGGGAAGGGGCCTTGACTGGGGCTGACAGGGGATCTCCTCTGCTGGGGTTGCTGCTGTTGCTGTTGCTGCTGGGCTGGCTGTTGATGCTGTTGGGACTGGGGAGCCAGGCCGATTTGCGGGGAGAAATTACCCCCGAAGACCGGGTTGACGTGGTGGGGGAAGTTCTGGAAAAGCATCGTCCCGTTCACCGAAGGTATTCCCTGGAAAAAGCTATCGTCCACGGCGTTTGAGGTTCCCGTGGACCAAGTGCTCCCGAACGAAGAGGAAGGGGAGGAAAGGGGGCCGCCGGTCTCCTGCGGCTGGTGGTGGAAGCTCAACCCGGGCAGGATCGGCGACTCCATCGGAACTTTGTCCTTGCTGCTGCTCAGCGCTGAAGCCGCTTGGTTGCTCCCGGTCGACGGGCTCTCAGACTCCGATGAAGAAGTGGGCTCCGATGACGGGGTCGGGGTGGAGGGAGGAGGGTCTACTTGCGTCGGATCTTGCTGATGGAGAGGCTGGGCTTTGTTTTTGTCCATCAGTAAATCATCCTGCATGGTTTTCTGAGCTGCAACGAGGGGAAACAGAGACGAGGAGTTATTATTGTTGTTGTAATTTACGAGATCGTACACCGGGCTCGCCGGGCTGCTGTAGTATCTGATGAACTGGGACAACTCCGACAAGGCTATGATGTTAGAGGGACCAGGCAGCTGCAAAGCGAACGCTTGATCACCCATTTAGCCGAAAAGAAGAAGAGGAAAACACACTTCCCGAGACCAGAATGATTCATAAATCCCACAAATTATACACGGAGAACAAGGCTGCAGATATTCACCAGATTTCGCCACGTCTCGTTTTTCCTTCCACGCAGGAACTCCGGTGCTGCAATGTGAAACTGATTCAGTGTGTGTGGGTTGTTTTTTTTTGCCAAAGGACCTCCCCTATATTCATTTACATACGTCAGTAAATACAGCTGTCCTTCAACAAGGTTAAAAGACAGGTCTACCTTGACCGAGGCACTTCGACACACACGACAACAGACTTTCTAAACTAAAATGACTTCCACCAAAAGGCACTTCGCCCCTTTTTATGCAGTCCACCAGCGGCAGAAAGTGACGCACCTGAACCACTTCGACACCGCAAACATCTCCCACGTACCGCTAAACTTTTCGCTTACAGAACACACGCTGTTATTTTGACACGGTAAGACGGGGGGCCATTTATTAAATATGATCAAATGACTGACCAAATGAGCAGAAGAAGCAGCACAAGTCAATACAGGAAAATATTATTTAGTCAAGGATTTTATCATAGCGCAAAGAGGGACTCTGCCCGAGGTCCGCATTGACACAGCCACGGGTTGGCACTGACACAGCCTGAGATGCATAGAAGTTTAAGGTAATATTAAGGGAATAATATAGCCCAACATCTTAAAAACAAGAGTGGAATATCACTGAAAGCTGTCGCTGTCCTCTGTTGAACCCTTCATGCAAATTTAAAAAAAAAAAAAAATACCATTTACTTTGCATTTTGAGACAACGCCTTGCAAAAAGCCAAACGAAGCAACACCCTTGAATATTATCACGACGATAGATCTGCATTCAGGAAGCCATAAAGTTGCAACATTCCGAAATTTAACAGTGAGCAGGGCAATCATAAATGTAAATACACCACAATATGCTTCATTTATTTTTTGCCCCTTTACAATTAGAAACTGAGCATTTTTGGGCCAGCTGGAGCACATGCACGGCACAACCGTATGGGACAGTGTCAAGTCATGCAAGGTTAAAATTCTGCTCAAATACAAATCCATGATGACCAGAGCTCCTGGCTGCAGGAGAGCTAACGTCAACGTGCAGCCTGCACTACACCGAGGCCTCAGTTTCAATAACATGAACGCCACAGTCTGCACACTTTGAAAATAGCCCTCCAGATGACATGCCGGATCATTTCAGCAGCATGATGGCAGTGACACAAGTTGGACTTTCAAGGTAATCGCGATAGCCTGCATTGCACACACCCCACCGGTTAATCCGTGTTTTCTCCTCCAAGAGCTGCGCTTCCAAGGTCATCAAAGCGGCATAATCAGCAGCCCATATTGACTCACCTCATCGGCCCTTTACCACAGACAGTGCCAGAACCTGACCACGCAAATGCCCATTAATCGCGCCGATAGAGGCATCCGATAGATTTCATGAAGCTGCCTTGCCTTAAAATCCCCCTTTAATCCATATGTGTCCCTACACATAAACGACCAAAAAAAAGCATGCACACACAGCGTGGTCACCTCTCTGCCTCACGTGAAGCTTAAATTACCTTTATCGTTCACCTTTTTGGGACTCTGTAAATAAAGATTTTTCTGTTTGCCTCGTCTGGGTTTAGATATGACAAACGAGCTACCCTTGTGCCGAGGTAGTCAGCAGTTGCCTCAACAGCTGATTGACTGCGGCGCATGGATGATGCCGCGGTGGATGTAGGGAGTTGTAGTTTCTCACGATTGCGGAGGCTGTTCTACAAACTTGTATGCTCTCCCTTGACTGCCGCGATAACAAAACAAACACACAACAACTATAAATGTGCCTGTTGGTCAGGTTAGAAAAGGAAACAATTCGTTAAAGCAGCGATGAAAGTAGCTACGGTTGGCAGTAACGGTCACTCTCTATCACTTTCTTTTTCTCCGTTTCCCACGCGCACGCAAACGCACGCGCGAGGTTTATAAACTGTAAACGAAAAAGACGTAACGTCAAGATTATCTGCTGAAATAGACTAAGCGGAAAAGCTCGCCCTGGCATGACTAAAAACTTTCATAATCAAGACAAGCAGGTGCTACAAGCCTACTATCAAACATAATTAAAACGTCTCACCACTGGTGTTCTGCAGCCATATGTGCATCTTCATGATAGCTGTGCTTAAAAGAAGCCGGGGTCTCTATTTGGCACATCTACCGAGGGTGGATTCGGAACATTACTTTGATATTTTTGGCCATAAGAGGGAGCGTAAGGGATGAAACTACATTTCCCATGACAGGGGAAATGTCTCCTTCCCGGCACCGTCCTTGTTTTGATGACGCAACCACGCACAACCGTGCTACTTTGCGTTACCTTCGACACAGCCAGTCTATGGAGTCAAGCGGTCATGCCAAAGTGATAATATTAGTGAGAAACGAGGCCGTAGTCGTTGCATAGGGGCTTTTAGTTGAAACAGTGTATTGGTCGCAGATGCATGCTGTTTAGACTGTCATGACCGCGAAGGAATAGTTTTATGCTAAATGTTTGACTCGTTTGTTGCTGGAGCACCGTGTCAACACAAAGGCCTAGCGTTATGTAGCTAGTAAGCAAGCGATTTAACGCTAACCTTAGCTGCAGTAAATTAACAGGCGTGCCATTTTAATGTTTTACCAGTAACGCAGTTAATCTGCTTTACCTACAAGTTCGCATTTGAGGGTCTTTTTCGCCGACGGAAATGGCGGAACAGGGAGCAGTGGTCGCGCAGCCGAATTTGGACAGGTGAGTCAAGTTTAAGGCTAGTATGCTAATGAAGGCTGGGCAACGTTAGCTGTACATAAAATCACAACGGTCCACAGAAATAGGGCGAAGTTAACATTACACATTAACTTAAATATGTAGGCTTATTAACACCAAACTGCGTTTTTATAAAGCATTAACGTTAACGTTAGCTTACCGTAGCTTAATGTTATTTGCAACATGGATTCAGGGCGTCATTTAACATTGACGCTAGCTATTCTGCTAACAGTTAACGTTATAAAAATGACGTTACGTTAATATTCCATTCACAGACCTTACAGTAATCCTTGAGTATATTACCTGGCAAGTAGCTGAAGGTCATAATGTCAGATGAAACTTTCCTAAATAACGTTACGTGGCCTATAAACTGTTGACCGTAAAGGAGAAGGCTGTAACTGATGCAATAACGTTAAGATCTTTGAATTGTCACGTTCCATAACTGTTAGCTAACGGTCACTATGACAATGAACAGTATCCTCTGTTTCATAAGACAGTAAATACCGTTTCCATGTCAAATTTGCTTTTATACCCTGGATATTTACTGTTCACACACACACACTGACACACACTTGTGCATAGAATGACCAAAATGTGAGTAACTTTAACCAAACTTGATAAAATGTCTGGTTTATTGCGACTGAGATTTGCAAAAAAAGAAAGTCACATTGACCATCCATTGAGAGCAAAGGACTGAGTGGTGATGCTGCTGGGATTTTAAGGAAAGGTTGTATGAGTACAAGCAGTTTTACCTGCCACATGGATCAGGGAAAGATCACCGTCAGATCAAGGAAACTGAAAGAACTGAAGGTCTTTTTGTCATGATGTCATTGTTCTAATTCTCTTCTTAATCCCAACTTGAAATAAGCCTCTGTGAGCACACTTAAACCCAGTATATCTGACCTTATGATCTTCTGATCAAGAAATGCAAAAACATGCTTTAGTGAATGGTCTAATGATGAATTTTGATTCCCAAATAGTGTGCAGAGATGATTGCAAATAGGCACACTGTACAGGGCTCATGGTCAGTCTTATTAAAATACTCATCATGTCAAAGTTAAAAAGAATTGTAAGTAGACTGTCCCTTGAAAGTATTGATTTTGGGATAATTTTTGTAATTCGGTAGCTGACTCCAAGCTAACCTAGCTGTTTTTGTATTTAAAAAAGTGGTGTTGTATTTGTACGCGGACTTGACTTTGTGTGGCCGTCTGATCTAACCAAATAAATTTCCAATTAAATGCCATTTTATGCATTTTTTTCATAGTAATAATATAATAGTAATATAAAAAATTTTCCTAGTTTGTAAGAGTAGGTCTGACTGGACCATTATTAGATGTGGAAATAACTACATTGTCTGTCTGTCTGCCTCAGTATTTGGTGTCTGGACTGAGCCAGTTTTGAACGTTGTCTGAACATTTTGGTCTGAACAATGTCTGCTGCGTTGCTGCTAGTACTACAGAGTGATGTAATACCCTTCCTTATTTCACAGCTTTGTTCCACTAAACTAGGAAAAGGCAAAAGATTGCAAACTGTGCTCTGTGATCATTCTGAGTTGCAGAAGTAGAGTTAGAAACTTGATAAAACCTGATAAAGAAATACTTGAAGCATCATTGAAAGTTTTGAATTTTTGCGTTCAAAAACAATGAAAATAGCTGGAAGCAATAAAGAAGAGAAGTTCACACAGACACAATCAGAGCAAAGCTGCCATTTGGGGAAAAATGCTTAACAACCCAAACTTTCTGTGTAGTTCTGACACTAAATACATACGTTTGGCTTTGCGTCCCATTGCCAGACGGTCACAGCTGTCCAGTGCCTTTTCCTTCAAGTGAATAAATTCCACTTGAAGCCAGTAGGAAAGTCTTGCAGTGTCAAGTCTCACAACTTACAAAAGAAAATCAGACATGTCTCCTGACAATGAAATGTCTGATAAGACTAGTTGTACTTGACAGAAATCCACATCTCAGGTTGAACAGATTCGTGGCCACATGGACCTTAAAATCTATTGTGACGGGTGTGGAAATGTGTTGAGCTATAAACACACACAATCCTACATGTCCATGTACACAGCCAGAGACTCTGCAGGTTCCTTAGAGCAAGGTTTGATGTTAACTTTTTGAGGCATTTATCCTTGGCACCGAAGTCACAGTAGTCACTTATCTGGGTAAAAATCACGTATATATTTCTAAATAGTGGCATCAAATAAATGTTAAAAATTTATGAACTTAATTAAGTTGGCTAAATTTGATGTTTGTAACTCAGCAAATCATTTTAATGTTCATTTAAGTTGTGTACAGTATAACAGTGCAGAGTGGTGCAGATGAATTGTTGGTTGTTTGTTTTTCAGTTATAGTGTTATTTTGCGTACACGGTGTTCTGCAAAATGTCACTCAGAGGCACATAAGTGAGTTCTATCATTTTATTTGTTTACACTCTTTTCATTGTCTCCCTAATAATTATATTTTTCTTTCATCCTAAAAAACTTTATAGATTAATAATTGTCTATGTTTACATGTGCAAAATTTCTTTAATCCTATCAAAATCTTAAGTGATTAGAGGTTCCAGCGTCACTGTTCACATGCCTGCTAACTTAAGTGATCAAATCGTGATGTGTATGCAACCGGTGGTATCCCGGGGTTAGGGTAAAGATGCCTTAATGTTACCACGGTAACCCATGCACATAGGTCGGTAGAGAGCGGTGATGTCTACACACAACAAATCTGATTTGATCACTAGCAAATGACAGTGCGCACAGTCTTCAATATCCGATTTTAGAAACAAGACAAAAGCAGTCTGAACACGGTCAAGTTTTTGTCGTGTGAAGTAAAATGTTTAACTATGTGTGGTTCAGACCTTACAAAATACTTGTATTGACTGTTGATTTCATTGCTGTCTGAGTTAAACTTCATCATCGGGGGAAAATGAGTTTGGTTAGGGTTAGTAATTCAGTTAAATGCATTTATTTAACTAAATCTGGTGTTGAGTTGCACATAATGTGAAAAAGTACAGTGTTTTCTTGTTTGTTTGTTCATTACTTTTAATTAGCTGGATGGGGCATGTAAATTTGCTTTCCACAAAAAAAAAATCCATTTGTCGCAGACGAGTGGACGAGCCTTAATGCTGAGCCTTTTGAAGCAACACGAGGCTCCGAACTTTGCTCAGAGCTGTGGCTTGTCACGTTGGTGGTCACACTAGACATGAAACACAGACACTGCAGCCTCTAGTAAATGTGTGAAAGGCTGCCCTTGTGATCACCAGCAGGTAATCTCTCCAGGCGACAATTAAATTCACATTAGCTCTGTATTATTTTGCCTGGTTAGCTTTTTGGGGTGTGTTGGCTGTAGCAGTTCCTGCTTTGAGCATAGTCAGTGCTGTGTTTGGTTGATGAGGCAGCTTTTTGTTCACGCTTCTCCACAGAGAAAAGATCTGCAGCTATTTCACAGTGACTGTGTATTTTTTAACTCATGAAATACAAAATTATTAACAGTTTCTTTACCAAAGCAAGATCTTTTGCACATATTGATGAGTGCTGATGTTGTGTCATGTTGTATATTATCACATCACTGATCACATATACTTGTAGGACTTGGGTTAAGTATCTGTAGTGCTTCCTGTTTGCATCAGTTCCCATTAGTGAATAGCTCAGTTTATTGTGGCTTAGGTTAATGTGCAATATGTATGTATTTATTTATTTATTTATTTATTTATCTATCTTCCTTGTAGCTTTGGCCAGTTCAGACAAATATTTAGACCACGTTAGACAACGTAAAGTGCTGGGTTCAGTCCATTCATTTAGATGAATGCGCTCCAGATTTCTGTTGTTTAAAAAAACTAAGCAAAAGCCCCATTTTTTTTAATTTTTTTTTTTAACTTGCAAGCTGTCACACCTTTTGGCCAAAATGCTAGTGAGGCTAGTAAGCTCTTATGAAACATACTTGTCTCAGCAAACAACACATGATTCTGCTTAAGCAAATATAATATTAAAGTTCTGTCAGTCTGGGAGTAGGTGATTAAATTTATGAAGTAAAAAAAAAAAAAGAAAAAAAACTTGATATGCAAAGTGTAGTCAGCTTGCTTCTATTTAATTGGGATGTGTTTTGGTTAAAAAAAAAAATACTAATACACATACATACATACATACATACATACTAATCTACTGTTTCCATATGTCTTGCAGTACACAAATTGAATTGCAGACTTGGTATCACAAGGACTGCAGGAGAGGATTAGATGTGATAAGATAGAAATTTGTCGGCAGGGTATCACGCTGTGAACTCGGACATAGATATATTCCAAGCACAACTGACAAGGCTCATATCTGTCCTGTCTTCATTCTGTATGTAATAGTAAAGCATGGCTTTGTAAATACTTGGGATCACCTCTTTAGTAAGACCACGAAGCTGTGATCAGTGCTCTGCGAATGTCATTTTGCCATATGAGACTAGAATTTGCAATCTGTGAGAGTGGATGTGTGCAAATGCTGCGACATTGGGTCCAAGCACCTTGTTGTGCTGTTTCCCTCAGAATAGTTCCTGGCATTTTTCATCGATGCAGCACTTAATGTCAGTATTAAACTTTGGACCTTAGAGCCATTTCCCAAGCACATGGTACACGACAGGAAGGTAAAGGAAAGGCATGTGAGCTTCGTGAAATGTGCTTTAGCTACGTGCTGCAGGTGTGTGGCAGAGGCAATAACCCTGACAGTGTTTGAGGAGCTGATAGCAGGAAGATGTATGTCATGTCCCCTTGCTTCCAGACTTCTGTGTACCCAGCCTCTATCATTGACAAACATAAGGCTCCACAGGCTCTTATCTGGGCCTGCCACAAGCAGCCAGCTGCCCCTGCAATGCAGTGTTTCACAAATAGATGTTGGGGACACATTTCAATCCAGCCTGACCTTTTTATTGGCTCTCACATAACCTCCTCGTTCTGCTCTTTCCTTGTCTGCTCTTGTTGGACAGATTGCGGACCCTGTTACTCTTTGTTTGAATGGGTATATAAGAATGTGTTGTATGTGTGTGTGTGTATGTATGTATAAGGGATAGCAGTGTCTACACGCTCACCTCAAGTCTGAGAAAGTGAGTTTTATTTTTTTGTTAAATACAAAATATAAATTGAGAGGTAAAAGTCTTATTGATATACATGAATGTAATTTTCCAAATTATTATGTATTTTTCATATATTAATTTAATTTAGCAAAGAGGTAATTCTACTTTTGTAAGATCTCAATTTCCAGTTATGTCAGATACCGGTGTCAATTATAAACTGGGACACATTATTTTTTTCAACAGAGTTGTCAGTGTGGTACTTTTTGTCTATATTTAACATAATTACTATTTTCTTGATTTTACATTTTCAGTATTCCACTTTTTTACACTTTTTGTATTCTTCAAGTGATTTTCTTACAATACGTTCATGCAATTTTCTCAACTTGCTGTTTTTCGCAGCTGATGTGATAAAGTGCATGTATCTGCTTGGTCAGGATAGCCATAGAACTTACATGATATTTAAAAAACAATTCCTACTTTTAAATGTGTAGAGGAGTATTAAAGAACCAGCAGTCATGGCCGGAATGTCATCAAGATTTTGGTAACCAGATATATAGTCAGTAGCTCCCTTAAGTTAAGGGACAACAACTGCATAAACTTTACAACATTTTTTTAATGCACTAGGTTGTGGACATATTTTAAGCAGAAATCAACAAATCACTAGAAATCATTTGTGCCTGCAGCTGACATGTAGTTGCAAGGTAACTCACAGCTTGCTAAAATGACCTGTGTTGCGTAACATTAACTAAAATGAAAGGTCAAGCCAAGTGACATGTCTGAATGTCGGTGGTGTAGCCAGCAAGTTTGCATTACTGAATATAAACTACAAGCTATTAACTGAAGACCAACATGTTTACATTGGTGATTCTGAATTAGGGGTTGTACTTCAAACATTTTTCAACTCTGTTTTCCCCTTTGTAGCTTAAAAAGGCAGCCCTATAAAATGACCAGCTTTTTATTAAAATATGTAAATGATGAATTGTAACTCTTGAGACTTAAATGAAAAGTACATTTTGGATTAATAACTTGTAATCCACCACTGGCCTTAGTCCTCTTAGCTTTGGCAGCCAGCCACTCGTGGGCCAATCAAGAAATAAACAACCCTAATCCAAACGACTTTTCCTGGACTCCCGTGCATGTGTTAATATGATCCAAAGGTCACAGTTCCTAGCACCAGTAGTAAAAGTACACAACCTTGTTATGGAGTACTGTGGAGGTGAGGGGCTCCTGTTTTGGTTGACTCAGTGGAAAAAATTTACTTATTTGTTGAGTACTGATAAACTACTTAAACAGGCCTCCATGAATTACTGGCTTGTTTATTATTTTTGTAAGGTTACTATTGTATGCTATATTGTATAGCTGTACGGACAGAATTGAATATGACGTTATTTTTGATCAAATCTACCTCTGTTGATATTTTGACAGTATTGTAGGAATGACTCTGTACTTTCACAAAAACTTAACACAATGGGAATTCTGATTAGTAATCATAAATAATGACTAAGAGTGTAAAGGCAAATATCAAATAGCAAGATCAGTCTGGTAATCGCAGAAAATGACATCATGTTACTGTTATGCAGCTGTTGCAACAAGGAAAAAACAACGGTTAAAGCACCTCACCATATCAATATAATGATTATTGCCCAGCAATACTGTCAAGTTGTTGATGAAACTCTGGTAATCATACAAGCTAGGAGTGGAATGGTTTTCAAAATACATGGTTTGGTTCTTGATGGTTTCGGGGTCACAGTTTTCATTTTGGTCTGTTTTTGGTAAAGCAGGGGGGAGGCATTGTCTGTATCAACATGCCTTTCATTTAAATGGAAAAAAAAAAAAATTAACTGTTTGCATGAACAATATTTTGGCCAGAAACATAAGGGGCATTAAGATTTTGTAAAATCTTAATTAAAAACTGTTTTGTGCAATTAATGAAAACAAACAAACAAAAAAAGCCAATTTCCTATTTTATGTAAAAAAAAAAAAGAAATGACCATATTATAGACTTACCTTGTGGAAAATACCCAACCATTTAGGTAAAAAAAATTTTAAAGACCTGACACTTAGACTGACACATCTTAGACTCTTGGTAGGTGCATACTGTATTGTTCTGGAGTAGCAAACAGCCTGGGTTTGTCTCATGAACCCACTGCCCCGGCCTGTTATGAATTTTGAGTAAACACTTGTCCACTGTAGCAAAATAACGCACACTGCTTTCAGAGTAAACGTATCGTGTGAAAATGTTGTTGTCACGTGGCAAACCAGTGCACACCATCTTCAGAATGAACGTGCCCCACAACTTCACCTCTATACGCGTAACTGGTGCTGCTGTCGGCGGAGCTGCAAAAGAGTCTACTGTGATGTTTCACTGCCCGTTCCAAACAATCCTGTTTGAAACGGGCTGATTGTTTGACCCTCAGTATTGCTGCTTGCAGCAAAGTCTTGAATCATAGTTTTTTTAATAGGGATGTGAACAATATGTTGACTCAGTGACCGATTTTCGACATGTGCTCGAGTCTACTCTAAAAATAGAAATCGAAAAATCAGGTCACAGGAAACTGTGTCTTGGCTTAAAACTACCTGTGCATCCCCGTCACATCCTTGCCAGCAGAGTGGGTTTTTTTCTCTGCTGCGGACTTAAATGTGGATAGGCCTTGCACTCCCCTTCTCCCTTCTTATGGACAGCGCTGTCCCTGCCCACCTCACCATGCCTGTCTGACACCCTCTGACACCACTGTGCTCTGTTTCACTGTTTACAATGTGAGCATGTTGTTAGAGGTGGCTCCAATAAAATGTTTTTTCAGCTGTGAATAAAGGAAAGTTAACTTTGTTTGGATTTCCCAAAGAGGCAA
>JAQFJA010000003.1:5262877-5287055 GCA_029874485.1 Naso brachycentron
TGTTGTATCTGTATTGATTCCCACCTCCAAAAATCAATATTTTGAGAGAAAAAAAAAAAGATTTAAATGGGTTGTGCACCGCTACCACCACCTCTGTTTCACTGTGTCCTGTCCAATGAAAGTGCATTCAAATAGTATTTTTCATTTTGATGTTACGGCAGCTACATCAGTGTTTGGTAATTTGCCAATACAGACATAAATTGCAACAGAAATTTTAAATTGAATTGTTTTGACTCAATATGTCTGCTGAAATATCCAAAAAAAGTGACGTATAAAATAACTTGTATTTCAGCACACATAATTCATTTTCAGTGAACTATATGCACTATCCCAATATATTGTACTATGCATCGTATCACTATGTATCGTGATATAATCACATCGTGACCCACGTATCGTAATGCATATCGCGAAGTCCTTGCCAATACCAGTCCTATTTATTATTCCTGTTCCTGCACACCTGTACAACCACACATGTAACACAGTGTACAAGTAAGAGGAAGTATCACGTGAGCATGTACATATGCACAAGCACACACCAGACCTGGATGTATTCTAGGTACAACTAGAGGACCTCCAGCTGATGACCTGAGAGGCCCGATTAGGTAATAATCGGGTCATAAACAGTTGGGTCAGAAAGGACTCATTTGGTTTTTAATAGTTCTGACGGAGAAGTCGGTTAAGTGCTGCAGACTGCTTTTATCAGGTGTCCAGGTGATGGATCCTTATTGACTTGACTTTGCTTTGAAGAGTTCATTGTCGTTCCTTTCCAAAACACTGATGTGAGGTGCAGTGGCTGCAGTAGCTGAATAATAATCAGTTTGTCTTCGGAGTTCACTGAATTGCCTCTAACTTCTCTTTGATTTAAAAGTTTTGCACCAAAATGCTTTTGCTCAAAACTACTCTTAGCCTAAAAACATTGGAGTCTTAAAAGTTATGAGTGGCCTTCCTCTTATTTGTAGGAATCCTTGGGATGTTGTGTGAATCTCTCTTTATATTTGAGTGTTAAAACCAGAACCACTCAAGTCATTTCTAGCCACGTATTGGGCACAAAAAAGGTACATTTTTTCCCTAGCAGCTAAATGTGTCTGGCTGCCAGGACATACAGCAATAGCAATGATTGGTTTTATTCACATAGCCTGTTGAGTTTACCCGAGAGGCTCCTCATCTTCAGGGAAAAGTGTCTTTTTAACTAATCCTATTAGCATGTGTCAGACGGAAGGGGCGAGGGAGGTGAGCAGAGATGCTGGATGTGTCTGGGAGAGGAGAGTGAAAGTGGGTCACAGGGGGAGTCGACGAAGCAGCTCAACGAAAGCTGACGGAGCAGACAGGAGATGAGTGAAGTAACGCCACCGCTCTGCCGATGAATCCATGAAATTACAGCTGCCCTTCTGTGTTTCCCTGTGCTTTAAACATTACATCTGAACATCATTAGAACTCAGGTCTGTGGTGCTGATGTTGTTATACTGCAAAGACCAGGATGTAGCTCTGATGTGGTCATTTCAGCAGCGCACTGCATGCAAAAGCTGCATGCTGAATCTGATAGGCACTTGTTTGCATCTCTGGCGCTACTTCACATCAGACTCTGGTCCAATTGCATTTGCAAACCTTTTGGTTTTGTTATTTTGACTGTCAAAAAGGAGGGTTTTACCACATTGTGACTGTTTGTTCAGGTACAGCTGAAATTTCTGCTACTGCCGTAATTGTTTGCAAACTGCAGACATGCTCAGTGAGTAGCTCTGTCATTAATAAACACCGAAAAGTAAGTCTAACAACCTCTTGGCTGAGTTTATATTTGTACTGTCTGTTGAGCTCCAGTCTCTCGCTGTAGGATCCACTGAGCAGTGAGCAGGAGGAGTACGGCTTTGTCTGTTTTGCTGCATCATTGCCGCAGTGTATCTGCTTCTTTCTCCTTTTCAATTCATTACTATCGTTTTATATTTTCATTACTGTCTACTATTATTACTACAGTGCTGCTTTATTGTTCCGACTTGCTTGTTAACAGCCAGTTTTTTCTTGTGTCTCATGGATAGTTTAAAACTCCAAACCTCAGATATTCCTCCCCTTTGAATGTTATTTTAGTGGCTTGGCTTCACAAGCTGTGGTATTTACAGCAGCCTTACTTAGCCCTCAGAATAGTTGCAATTACACAGCTTGGTGACAACACTGAGATGACAGCTTTCAATTCGGGTGATAGCTGTGGACAGGTAGAGACAGGGAGCACTGGGAGGTAGCAGAATGGTTATTTTCTCAGAGTTGCTGCAGAGGCCAGCTCATTCTAGAGGCTTGACAGGCATTAGTCACGTGTGGCTCCTTGGGTGGGATCCCTGCCTGCAGCCAGATCAGATGGGGGTTGATTTGGAGCCGCAGATCACCCTTTCTGTTAACCCAGGTCTTGATTGTTTTCACTCACTTAAAGCGCAAGAGATACGGAAGCAAACAACACCACAGCCCACAAAGAGCAGGGTAGCTTGCTATATGCTGCACTGGCATGATTCCCACCAGCACCTGCTGCAGAGTCGAAGCCAGCCTATCATGCTAATTTGTCCAGCCATATTAACTCTGAGGACGGCGTGTCCTTGCTGCTCCTTCTTCACTGACATTCTGCCTAGAGAGAGTAAACATGCCAGCTGGAGCAGTGTGCCAGCATGCGTGCCCACTACTAAGGAATTGCAGTCGCACTTTTCCCCCCTCCCCTCTTTTTAATTATCTTAATTATGGAATCTGCTGCCAGTGGCTGAAATGAATTGCTCAGCCCTCCGTCCTGCCAGCGGCCATTACGGGCGACCCAGTTCCCTTTGGACGCGATGGCGTAACGCTTAGGCAGGAAGAAAGCGTAAGAGATTCCAACCCCGTCATCAAAATATGCCAAATTTGCGGTCAAGCAATGTGAGATCTATCCCGTTTGCAAACACAGGTGCAGTAAAATGGAGCTCTGGCAAGCATCAAAAGGCTGGCAGTAGACAAGAGAGAGCTTCAGTGTTGAGAACTGCTTTTTAAATAAAAGGGATATTTCCTTTGCGTGTTAAGTAGCCTCAGAAGTGCCAAATGCTTCTTGTTTACTTTGGGTGCCTTTCTCAATAAGTGACCAGGAGCTCTGCTGTCTTTAAAAAAAAAAAAATCTTAAAATGCTGCACTGAACAGAGCTCAACACTCATATGTTTTTAAGGTGTTAATGTACTTAGCTTCAGAAATAGTTGTACAGCTAACACTGGCTGAATTGTATATAACTTGTGGCACAGTGGCCTGACTGTACAAACAACATGATAAAGTGTGTCTTATGTCCCAACTGCAAAAACCCATAACCCCGAAATAACCACCAAGGCCCCAGGCTAATTTTTGAAAGCTGCTGCTTTTTTTATTTACTCATGATGTGTAGGCTAATGTAAATGTTTTAGTCAGAAATGTCAGTTTGGTCTCACCACTTCAGTTTCCTCTGCGTGCCTCTGAAAAAAAACCCCATCTGCTCAGGTGTTTACGTTAAATCTGTTCACGTCCCAAGTGATGACTCGGAGGTGACTCGGCAGCTCTGCCAGCAGGTCTCTCTCCCGCAGCCCGCAACCAACTAAAGCACAGTCGTCCTTAGCTGAAAGAGATGGAAGCTTTATGTTCTACAAGGTCGATCTGTCGTTCATTCCTTTTTTTTTCTTTTTCTTTTTTGCTACCAGCCTTGTCAGTTGTCGTGTGAATGAACAAGATAATTTATCAATCTGCTGCTGCTCGCCAGAAAGGCAAGTGTTCTTGAACCACGTCCTGCTTTCACAATGACCAGTGACTCAGCACTGTTGTGATAAAACATCACGGCTTATTTCTCAACAACACAAGACGTGTCAAAATCACTTTTTTAAAAGCGAATTTATAAATGTCAGCCTTCCCAAGAGACCAGCATGTTTGTTAGAGGAGCCGTTGAAATGACCTTTAAAGCCCCTCTATAAATATGAGATTGTTGTACATCTCTGTATAATAATCAGATGTATGATGGGAAACAGCTTCAGCGGCTTAAAACTAAATGGATACTGTCAGTTTCTGAGGATTTACAGACAAGATGTGAAATTTGCTGATATAACTTCAGCTGGTCTGATGTTAAATTAAGCCCCATTAATCTGGCTTTCTTTCTGGGGGGTGGGGGGGTGTTCTACAAATTAGAAATACTATATAAATCACTTAGCAACAATTACAATTTGAGTCATTAGTATTAATCATTAAGTAGCCTCTTAAAGGGGCTGCTGTCAAAGCCTTTTCACACAAACGCAAAAGTGAAAGTGTAAGAGATGAATTGAACAGTGTTTATCTACCTTGACATGAAACTCAAATGTTAGCATGTTCAGCTAATTAGCTTACTACTGTTTCTGCAGTACCAGTACAGTGCTGGATGCTAGTGAAGTGGAGGCTAATGTTAGCCGTTCTGCCCTGCTTTTTTTTCTTTTTTGGCTTTGAGGAAGTTTCCCCTGCAGCAAACTGATCCCCACATCACACATCCAAGATGAGGTTAAGTTTGCTCAACACCTTAGTTAGTCCTCAGGCTTGAAGCGTTTACTCTTCAAACATACTGTTACACAAGCAATTGTATTTTATAAGTGTTTAAGCTAAGAAGCTAAACAGGAGTCTGGACAAAATTACTTACTTCACCTGATGCGTAAAACTAGGACTAGGACTGCAGTATTAGATCAGTGCTTAAACCAACTCATCCCAACTAGCTCAGAGCTTTTTTGTAAGTCTGCCACAGTTATCAATGTGCCATGCAAGTACTGAAAAGACTTAACACATGATCCATCGCAGATATATCACGTGACATACCCCGAACTGTTGAAACTTCTACAGAAAATTTGACTTTATGTAGGACAACACTGATCATAGTGCAGTAAGAGAGAGTTTAAGGAAATAGGTTTTCAGGGCCTTTAAACCGAACTGCTCTCTGCTGTTGATCTTATTTTGCAGTTTTTATTGAGTTGCACTGCAACACATCAAGGCCCTGTGGTGCGTTGTGTGCTCAGTCCCTCCGGCAGCGTCCCCACCCTGCTCTCCTCCCACTGACTCCTGGGCTAGTTATTAATAGGATGTGGATGGGTCTGTCTGGGTGAGGAAATCAGGTTGCCTTCCTGTA
Source organism: Naso brachycentron (assembly GCA_029874485.1). Taxonomy (NCBI): domain Eukaryota; kingdom Metazoa; phylum Chordata; class Actinopteri; order Acanthuriformes; family Acanthuridae; genus Naso; species Naso brachycentron. Next base: position 5,267,982 of record JAQFJA010000003.1, read on the forward strand.
AATATTGCATGATTTCCCTCGAGTCAGCCTGGAATGCTAGAGAGGAGGCTGCAGAGGAGAATTTTTTGGGTCTTGCTCCTGATGTCAGGGACGTATTTTCTCTGCCGGCACGTTAGGACTTTTAATTAATCCTCATTACATTCTTATCGAGAATCAGCCCAGTTATTTTTGATCTAGGTGAAATGTGCCCGGAAAGCTCCTCCCTTTATGTCAATAACTCTGCAGCACAAGGTGTGCAACATAGCTGGCCTGCTTTAAGTTCTTTGTTTTGGCACTTGTTTATTTAGAATGAGCTTCCTTGTGTTCTCAGTTCTTTCATTGTCATTTGTTACCGGTAAATCAGCCTGCTGGTAGAAAGGAAATCTTTGTGGTTCCAGCTCACAGTGCGAGTTAAATTCCTCTCTTTACCAGACAACTGTACGCAAAAGTAGGTCATACAAGCAGTAATGCCTGGCTCATCTTTTTGAAAGGTATATGTGTTTGAGTTTAGATGCTTTTATAGTTCCACTTGTTGCTTAACCAGCAGGAGTCTCATGACCCCTGCTGTACACTCACACACTGTTCACTGGCTTGTGTCACCACGATTCCTGACAATGGGCTTCAGTGTTTTTTTTGTTTTGTTTTGTTTTGGGGTTTTTTTGAGCAGAATTTCAGACTTGGAAAATATTCGCCCTTATGTGAATGACACAAAAAAATTGCAACATATTTGATCAGCTGAGATTAACGAGGTTCTACCAGTTGTGGGCTTTGCACAGAAAAGGGGCCCACAGGTTAGAAATGTAACTGTTCATGTTAAACTTTACAGTGCTAGAGCAAGCTGTTAAAATTGTCAAAATTTCGCGGCTTGCTTTAATGGTGTTTAATTTGTCAAAAACGAAATTGCAGAACGGAAACGCTCAACTATGTTTGAGCTTGCTCACAAACTGCCTCTATCCCATACTTTGTCCTCAAGAGGGCGCTGACAAGTTGATTTTTACACTGTAAATTTTAGGGCCTGACCGATATATGGGACTTTGGTGGCCGATGCCGATACCGATATTAGGGATTAAGAAAATTCTGATATCCGATGTATCAACTGATATTCTTTGTATAATATTTTGAATGTGGTTATCACATACTTGTGACAAAAATATGTAATAAGAGCAGGATATCAGTCAGCATCAGTGTACCAAGCAGTCAACACTTCAGCCCTCTGCTGGACAAAATATGTGATTACACTATTTTAAATTACTAGTCCAAGCATTTTTTCCAGCCTTAAAAAACAGTTTTAATATCGGCACTTATCAGAGAACATATACGCCAATATCTATATATCTGCAATACATGCAGATGTTGATATTTTGAATTGGCCTCACACATCCAGTCAGTTTGTTTGTACACCAAACAGTTGCAGAAGGAACTTGAAAACAAGTGTTACATGCATACAAGTTGATCTCACTCTCAACCGTTCTCCTCTTCAGGTCCCGTGGTGTACGTGCTTGACCTGGCTGACCGGCTCATCTCTAAGGCCGGCCCCTTCGCTGCTGCTGGCATCATGGTGGGCTCCATCTATTGGACTGCTGTCACCTACGGAGCTGTCACTGTCATGCAGGTATGAGCAGCGATCCCTCCTGAGCGGCTCAGGTTTGCAATAGGTTTGTTCTGTCCACTCACGAAACTGCAAATAAAGTGCGTGTGGTTAGATAAAGTGCTGGTCAAGTTTTTGTGCTCTCGAGTCTTTCTCATTGTAAGTAAAAGTCAACTTTGTGACTGTCCGTCTGCTCTCCAGGTGGTGGGCCATAAGGAGGGCTTGGATGTTATGGAGCGGGCCGACCCTCTGTTCCTGCTCATTGGCCTGCCCACCATCCCTGTCATGCTCATCCTCGGCAAAATGATTCGCTGGGAGGACTACGTCCTGCGCCTGTGGAGGAAATATTCCAACAAACTGCAGATCCTCAACAGCATCTTCCCAGGTCAGGGCTCAGAGTTGTGTGGTGTGCAAACCCAAGCACTCCGCAATGTAGTTTTTGTTTTTATGCCTCATTCATTGTCGGCAATCTACATCTTGGACCTTATTCAAATATTGCTTTTATTGTTAGATGATGTGGATTAAAGCGGGAGCCGTGCTCAGCCCGATCGTTTTACTGCAGCCAGAGCACAGCCTCCACTCTCGGAGAAAATGCTTAATTAATAACTCAGTGTCTGCTTATTAGATCATCTGTACTCTGAGGTACAAATACAATCATGTGTGTTTAAACTGGCTCTCTGCTGCTGTCTGTGCGTCTCTGCAGGGATTGGCTGCCCAGTTCCTCGTATCCCGGCAGAGGCCAGCCCCCTGGCGGACCACGTGTCTGCCACACGGATCCTGTGTGGCGCTCTGGTCTTCCCAACCATCGCCACTATTGTGGGGAAGCTCATGTTTAGCAGTGTCAACTCTAATCTGCAGAGGACCATCCTGGTGGGTACAGCCAGAAAAGTCCTTTTACATCCTGTGCAGATGTTATACAGGAAGGAAGGAGTTTGATAATTAGAGCTTCAATAGGAGTTTGTCTTTGGGCAACCCAAGCAAAGAGTCAGTATCATAATAGCAGTATTGCAATCAACCGTTTTTGGGAGAAATGAGCTGAGTGTGCTGCTGTGTATGTGTTGATCGTCGGTTATAAAATATTCTGTAGATGTTCAGGTGAATATTTAAATGTTTTTTACATGCTCCCCCTGTTTAGCCTCTTGTGATATAAATGGAACAATGCAACAATGCTTGTGAAAATGTTGTTCAGTTTGGCGAGTGTTAGCCAGTGCAAAATATGAGCCATTCACACACAAGAGAAACCCAACCTTCTCTGACCTCGTGCTGAGGACAGTGAGGTAACCAAAGTGGCTCGGGTGAGCTTGACTGCACAGACGCCGCTGAACACTCTGTCCTCATCTCCTGAGCTCTGTGAGTGACAGACTGAAAGCTCTGTGATGGCTGTTTCACCCTTGCGGGAAAGAGGAAGAAAGGCCTTCGTCAGAGCTCGTTATTCAAACAAGTTCAATTCATTGATCCAGAGGCCTGTACTACGAAGCAGGATTTGTGGTCAGTGAGGTTACTTTAGGTTTAATTCTGAGTTTTCAGTCTTTCGACGGTGGGTTATTCCTTAACAGGGTAGGTCATTGTGGTAGCTCAAGGTTAGGGTTATGGAGTTAGATTTGTGTCTAATAATATAGAACAAAACTTTCAGAATATCAAACAAAAATAATAAATTGAGAGAAAACTACATGTGACTGACTCACAGCATTACCTGACCTGCTCTGTGGAGTATGACACTGCTTCCATCAGAAAGCAGCGTCAGTTACTCTGTAAGGAGCAGAGCAGAGAAGCCTCACAGTCTACAGACAAAAGAGAAAGACGTCAGGCAGAGTAAACGAGAGCTGCAGCGTAAGTACAAAGACATCCGTGAGAGCAAAAGTGTGACCAGCAAGAGACAGACAGAGGGAACCGCAAACAAAAGAACTTACTGAAAAAGTAAAAGACCACTTTTACATACATAGTTTGTTTTAGTTGTAAGTTTTACTTCTGTGACGATTTTTTTTTTGTTTTGTTTCAGTGAGTTTTATCTTCTCATGTTAAATTAATCTGACATATCCACGATATGGATTTTTTTTTTGTTAAACTGATTATTACATGCTTCGCATGGGCGAAACAGATAAAATAAGCAATAATTACAAATGTTTGTATTTTAAAAAGTTCATAACCGGTAGTTTATGCACCCTTTAGGGGAAATAAGAGGCAAAAAAAATTATTTAATATTTCAAAGCTATGATCTCACTGAGAGTAACTGGCGTTACTGCTTTCCCCCTCTGCACTCTTGCAGAACATGCTCAGCAAATTACAAACATGTTGTCAAGGTGCAGTGACCTCATGGAGTCTCTGAAACAGTATTTAAAAAAAACAACATTGTGCGACATTTATTCTTGTTTACTAGCAGATTGCAAACCAACTTTACAGGTGCCTGTTGCATTAGTGTGTAGATGCTGTGCTTGTTAAGTCAGTTGAAGGAATTTGGCTTCATATTAATAGCTGATAATATAAATTTCCCATAAGCAGCAGATAATTTATTTGTACTGATAAATATCATGCATCCCTCGTTTTTATAAATGTTGAACTGTTACACAATTCAGACTGTTGGAGAGGGTTCACACAGCCTGCCTGCTTATTTATTTAGAGCTTAGAATGTTCTTTGCTCATAGCTGGACAGGAAGCGCTCAGGAAGCTTCCTGTCTGTTCTGTCTGTGTATGTTTTTTATGGGATGTTGGGGGCTGCCATGCATGTAACAGCAGGCATAGAAATAACTGTTTTTCTAAAGCCACAAAAGCTCTGATGTGCTGACGTGGATCTATCTGTATGTGTTGTTTTTGATTGTTTTTTTTTTTTCCCCCCACAGGGAGGTATTGCCTTTGTGGCCATCAAGGGAGCATTTAAGGTGTACTTTAAACAGCAGCAGTACCTGAGACAAGCCCACCGCAAGATCCTCAACTTCCCTGAGCAGGAGGAAGCCTGAGGAGGCCCCACAGTCCGGAGGGCGGACCGCCGGACGAACCACACACCTCTGCCGGAGAGGTGAGGGGAAGGAGGATACGAACCGTCAGACTAAGCAGGAAGTGCTGCTGGAAGAGACAGTGTCACCCCTTACTTTGCTACTCCTCCCTACACCTCACCCTTCTCACCCCTTCTGGAGGGACTCATTGCACCGTCACTGACATTTAATGCAAGGAACCTCCACCAATACACATTGTTTTTAAACTTTAAACCATTTCTTAAGGTGAAGACGGCGAAGACTTGCCGACACAGACTGGAGCATGTATGCAGTCAGCGTGCTGTCTCTCTCTCACACACACACACACACACACACAAACACACACACCTACACCTACACATCCTTCCCAAGAACTTGTGCTGTGTGAGTAGTGTGAATGTGCTTCTACAATCACATAACTAATACTTAATGTAAACTTAACTGTATTCTAAAAGATATAAATAAGGGGCATGTGTAATTAGAAGGTTTTATAACAATAATAATAATAAATAATTGTTTTATAATATGAATTTTGCAGATTTGAAAGGTCCCATCACCAATGTTGGGGGGGTTCTATTGAATGAAGAATAAAGCTCAGTGTGTGGAATGTATTAATGCTACAATAATAAAATGTGTTTAACAGTTGTGAATCATAATGCAGTACATTACCCACAAGCATTAATAATGCATTTGAATATTCTAAAGAGAAACCTAACACACTGACCACACACGGAGTTGTGTTGTAGAGCCCTGCTTCATTTGAGGGGTTTAACTCTTTTGTTCACTTGCCTTGGCAGTGTTCACCTCGACTGTCCGCAGCTGTTTCTCCATTTTGCAAAACGCTCTTATGTGATGTGTTTCAAAGCTTCATTCCACAGCTGCCCCTGGTTTAAGTCGAGCTCCTGCAGGACAAGCCTGTTGCTGTGAGACCGTCTCCACCAGATGGGCGGATGCATAAGATGGATGCTGTTGCTGTGACAAAGCATTTCGAAAGCTTTGGGTGAATCTCACATGACACTCGATGCAGCACGTTACACCGGGAAACAGGAAACGCACATTTCAGCCCGGACTCCTGCTGTCGAGGTGGCGATCAGACTGCTGTGTTGCCTGAGTGTGGACTGCAGCTCCGGTCACGGTGTTTTTCTGAGGCCGTTTCCATGCAGACATTAAGGGAAATGTGGACTCTGGTACTTGATAATGAGCCACTGCAGCAGTTGACATTTTGGCAGAACTCTTGGGAGAACTTAAGGGTCAGTTCAAGCAAATAACAAAAGCTGCATTTTCCTTATCTATGACTATTGCTGTGCAGATAGTTGAAGTTTTATTTCTGCCTGCACCTCAGTTTTTTTTTTAATTTTAATTCAATTAATACCAAGATATTTGGGACCATGTCTTTATTAGAAAATAAATACAATACACAGGGATGTCTCTTAATTGCTGTTTGTAAATGCAATTTTTAATACTGTTATTACAACAGACATGTTTTATTTGTCCAGGCTCTGTCTGCATGAGTGATGTGTGGAAATAGAGCTTCTTGTAATTTCGCCGAACTGACTCTTACAGAAATGACAGTAAATAGGTTTGTTTGAAATCTTTGGGAGCACGTTATGATCAATTCACTTGTTGATGTGGCAGTTATTCTATGCCCTAAGTGACTGTTCTGCCTTTCAGAGGAGCTAGGAAACACCAGTATGAGTCCTGGGATGAGATATGACATATAGCTGACCACTTTGAATATTTAACCTGCACATATAAACTGTGCCTGCTTTACAGACGTCCTGCAGCCTGCGCACCACAGCTTCCCCTGCACACTCACTGTAAAGTCTCCACTCTGCCAAGAGACGTTCAAGTCTGAACTGTGTTGTACAGACCTTGTGTCTGAGTTTCAAGCTCTATGGTACCAGTTCTGTGAATAAATGTATTTTTCCAATGTTGACGTGCATGTGTTGAGACTGTGGGGGAGGGAAATGTTGCATTAAAAACACACTGTTCCATTCAGTAGTTTATTAATTAGAAACACACACAGGAGACAATAAAAAGAACAAACTTGAAATGTCAGCACTCTCGTATTACCAGTCCATAAACCCAGCCAGCAAGTTATCAGTCCCTGTGTTGCTAAAGACATTCAGAAATTAAAAACTGCTTCAGCTTTTCTAAGTGTAAACCAATCACTAGGTTCTTCACATAAACAACAGTGCACTGGCCCACGCAAGCCTGATATGTAATGTTGCTAGTTTTTTCTGAACACTGCATGAAAACGGCTTCGTCACCGACCCCCAGGTGCCGTCAAGCTACTGCCTGTGGGAGTGAAAGTCTACCTAATGCTGCTGCTGCTGGTTTTCTTTGGGTTTTAACCACAAAAGGGAATATTGCCTTTTAACAAAGTAGCAGTTGATAACGAAAGGGGAGGGGAGGAGGGGCTCGCTAAAAAACATTAAAATGGTTTCGAGCTGGTTGAGACGTAGTAAAATGCTGGAAAACATTGAAGAAGCTTTTGATACAGCACAATCACACAGCTACTCCCTCACACTTAAAACCATTCTTTAAAACTAGGCAGCATCATGTGAGTGGGCAATGAACTGGCCTGAGAGCGGGATCGGTGGGGACAGGGGTAAAAAAAAAATAAATCAGAACTTGGATTTTTGGCTGTTTGAACAGAGTGGCTGGCTGCTCCACCAGCAGTGGTTTGTCACAGCAAAGCTGGTTAGCACCTGAGAGAGCAGGTCAAGCTTGCACGGCACTGACATCACTATCCTCGCACCACCACCGTTCTCTCCAGGGTTCAGACTGCAGCTGGAGATGTCATTCTTCCACATGACGTTCTTCCTCACACTGTTCCCTGTCCACATCATTAAGTTTATTGCTTAGTGAGAGAAGTGCATATATTCAGAAAAAAAAACTCCTTCAAACAAAATAAATATTTCCTTTTCAGAGAAAGAGACAAGCTAAGTGTCAGTCCGCATTTTTGACATCTATGCTAGAAGAGTCGGTGCACAGTCCAGCAATTTAGAGGGGAGGAATCCTGCAGGATTCTGTCCCCGGATCAGACCAGGAGCAGCTCAGTGCAGCCAGATATGAAGGAAATGATGCCCCCCTGGCAAGGCACAAGCTGCGGAAAGTCCCTGCAAGTCTCAGACACGGAGTGCAAGAGTAATGACAATCTTCCCAGATCCTTTAAAATGGAGAAAAACATAAAACGCCATTCTTCTCTACAGCCTTTCCACCTGACAAAAATAACCACTTAAGGTTTTATCACATTTAGTGACTTCAACAAATAATATGGATGACTGAATGATAAAAGTGTTTATTTTTAATCAATCACTAGTAAAACTGAATGTTAAATCAATGTTAATGTTATCAGCATGGAGGAACCCCTGAGATGTCACTTACCGACTACTGTAAAATGCACTAAAAAATAAAAAAGATTAACAATTTCCATGGGAATGGCCGTGATTAGCAATGTCAAACAGCTCATCAAAGGATCCCAACATTTTACCAGTATACAAGCAAAAACATTTCAAAACATAAGGATTAAAACCATAAAACTATAAAGGCAAATATTCTTCAGAAATGCATAAATTTGAATAAAATACTCCATTTGACTGAGCGCGTCTTTTGTGATTACGTTTTTAGAAGCGTTGTGGTGCTTCCGAGAGTTACACTGCAAACATACCAGTCCAGAAAAATAAAAGGGAAGAAGAAGACCTTCATGGAGCTACTGCCTCAAACCTCTAAAGCCCCCAGTTCATCACAGTAAACCAGCTATCCACTCTCAAAGCGGCAGGTCTGAATTATTCAAATCAAACAACTCCTGCTGTGAAGCTTCTGCAGTACACTTTAACACATTTTAAAAGGGAACTGGCCCTTGTCTTTTTTTTACGTGGTTTCTATTTTCCTCTACAACAGCCTACACAGTATTGTGATGCGTGTGAGTGTTGCGTCTCCTTTTAGAGGCGTATAACATGATGTGAGTCTGCTGTGACCTCTATCGTCATCACAGCTACGTTGACAACCACGGCTAACTTTGTGATTCAAATACACGCCTTTGTTTCCAAGCATCTCTTCTAGTGGCTTCAGTCTGTCACACGTGCACACACACGCACATGCACACGCATTCTCATGCACCCACACAAACACACACAAACACACACACACACACACACATCCGCACCCTAGCGCAGGCTCAGTCAGATGAAAGTCTTCCTGACAGGAGGGGGGGGGGTGGTGGTGTAGGCGGGAGACACAGAGGGGTCCCTCACAGTCGCCCTCCCTGGAGCCCCCATGCTGCTGTGTGTCCACCTGCGGGCCTCGCTCACAGTTTGGCAGCCATGAAGTTGATGTGCGGCTTGACCAGGGGGAAGAGAGGGAGGCTCCTCTTGAACTCTGTCATGTCATGGACCAACGTGGGCTGCAAAAAAATAAAGAGGCGAGACGTCAGCGAAGCATTCACACCGACGACTGACGTCTTCACACCACTTTGTCTGTTCCTTTGAGGACAAAGCTCTCTCTGAATGGCATCTGGTGCTGATAGCAAAAAGAGCTACATGCACAGTGTTTCCATGGTAACTAGTTACCTGCACTGACAGATCTTCAAATAGGGCTAACAATGTAGTCGTGAGCTTATAATCTCTATAAACAGATGTGTGCAGAATCTGTCAGCAAAGGACAAAATTTTTGGTTCCCATTTGTAGTTCAAGCAGTACCGACCAATCGTGTTTGAGAATCAAAGACCTGCAAGCTAACTAGCTAAAGCTAGTGCCTTTAAATTTTTACTTTATTTAGTGTGACGAGTAAAGATGCTTTAATGGAGCTGCTTGATTTTTACAAGGATTTCAGCAGCCAGACACTGAAGTTTTTCACAAACGTTACACAAACAGAAAAAGTGCATCGCTTGGGGACTATTTTCCTTAACGTGTTGCTGCTCCGTGTAGTGTTTCTTACAGAACAAAGGTGTGTCACGTGAGACTGATTCAAAATAAACTACAGCACTGTGTCAGTGTGGCTCAACAATGGGGCTCCAAGGCACAGAAGAGTAAAATAGATCAGGTTTTAACCACGCAGACACTTGTCAGGAGGATCTAACCACGGTTTTACCTTTTTACTACAACTTGTTGACAATATAAAAATAGAGAATATCATCACTATCCTTTAAATTTAAGTGTCTGGTATGGAGACAACAAGTTTTATCCACCTACAAAAACTGTGGTATTGAAATAGAATATTAACATTTCCATTTATAAATTCAGATATTTTGCCTCTTCTTTTAGGTGTAGCAGTTTACTGGTTAATAAACACAAATAAGCTGTTTGTAGTTTAGCTAAAAGATCAAAATACTTGTAATAAAAAGCTAAATAACAATACGTTTTCGTCGCTGGTAGAGCAGTCAGGTTATTAAATGTAGAGGCCAAATGCAGATCATGATCATTACCTGTGGCAGGGAGGGAGCAGGAGCAAGGTTGACATCATTCTGAGCAGGAAACTCTCCCACTATTGGACCTGGTGAAGACACACAGTAATGTACGGATCAGCCTGACAGAATGAACCCATGAGAGTCTAAATGAAAGCCCTGATCCAACACGTGATCACAGATACTTACAGGTGTCCATCTCTCTGGACAGGACGTGCACGGACACCTTGTGTCTCTTCGGGGCTTCGACTGTCAGCCGATCCTGGAGGGACACAGACAGACGTGAGGGTGCGGAGGAGTACGAAGATCTTTGATGCAGTGTCATTACCAAAATGTTTCATTTATTATTGTAATGCCCACACATAGTTTTGGGGGGGAAATGATTCCATTAAAAACGATATAAGTGACCGGAATGACTCATTGTGTGTTGGCCAGCGTGGCCGTATGTGTTTTTCACATTCAGTCTGAGATGAGGTGTGACAGCCCTGTGGAGATTTAGCTCCACAGTCAAGCCTAATCACTGTCTCTGGATGGAGGATTATATTAGACTGAAGATTTGGCTCGTCTGCAGTCAGACAGCATCAACCCTGGTGACCACAGATGGAAAAAAAAAAGAAAGAAAGAAAAAGAAAAAGCTTCTGTGATTGCAGCTGATATGACATTAGAAATGCATTAGGTTTATTCTGCATGGGGCCTGTAATGGTTTCTGCTGGGCTGAGATAATGCCAATTCTTTCGGCGGCTGTGTCTCTTTGGCCCTTTATCCCCCTTGAAACAGGCTGGCTGGCTGTCATTATGGCAGCTGATATGCTGTGAGCGTCCTGTGTCAGTGTCACCTCCACGGCTATGAATAGAAGCAGGAGATGAAAGCTAGCGGGGCAGACTGACTCTAGTAAAACCAGGTGTGCCTGGACACACACACACAAAAAGATTTAACAGAGTTTTGTGGCTGTAACATTTTGGTACAACTTTGTAAATAGCAAGAGCTCTTAACTGAGCACCCAATTATCTAAAGATTAAATTAAAACGCATGTCTAAATTAAAGCTTGGACAGCCGCTAATTTAAAATGAAGTATATATCATTGCTCATGCATGGAGTGGTACCCTCAGAGGATATTCGCTGAAGATATCAAAGTGCTTATGTTAGTTAATTTAAGCTTTCAATCATGTCATTTACTCTTCATCAGCAGATAGAGCTGCCCAGCCATAATGGAATGGTAAGTAAAAGTGCTTAAAAAAAAAAAAAAAAAAAAGGAGTGCATTTAAACTTCCATGGCAACTGGGCAAATTTAAAGCAGTGACATACTCAAAGGCCTGGAAGGCTCCTAGATGGACCTTGTTGTTGGCTTGTTTAACACATGGGCTGACTGTCATGGCTCTGTGTTATATAATCACACTGATCAAATTTGAATATCTCACACTAAACAAATCATTTCTTGTCAGCTGATGAGTGTATGTAACCTTGAAGTCAATGCAAAGTGCCTTAAACATGCATTCTCTCTAATGGCCAACAGGGGGCAACTCTTCTTGTTTGTGTCAGCTGATGAGTGAAGGACTCCACTTTTCACTTGACTTATTACCTAAATTTACAGTCTGATGAATGAATAAGTTTAGGGTCTGAATCACTAATTGGAAGTCCTCCTAAATACACCACGACGACATCTTGAACATTATGTTCCCCTTGGTGTAGCTAGAAGATAAGCAGGGTACGCTTTAGGGCACGGCTGCCTTGTGATTGACAAGCTGCTATTGCTGCAACCTGTGAATCAGGATAGAGGAGCAGCACTGACAATCTATAGCAGCTATGTCCTCAACTGGTTATGAAACTGTCTCATTTTAATACTGATGCCTCTATATGAGCTTAAGTTATTCTTGACTGGACTGATGCCTGCAAACAGGTCAGAGCTGACGATGACCTGAGGTGTCTCACCGCCTGAGGAAAGACAGATACTTCTATAGGACCAGACAGAAAAATAACTGGCTTATAGCTTAAGATTTTACGATGTCCTCGCAACCACATTACCCGACTGTTGGCTTATTATTATGAAGACACAACATTATTTGGGCATGTTAATAACGCAAACACAGGAAGCAAATCTATTAGCTGTAGGATTACGTGAAAGTTTCTTTTACTCTTCTGTCACAAATTCTCGCACTATCCATAAAGATCTTTATCAGAAAGAGTGAAAGTACTAGTACCACTTTTGTCCACAGTGGTCGCCAGAAAGAACTAAAATGAAAGTTCCTCGCAGCAGCTCTAAAGCTGAGACTTGAGTTTGTGTCGACGTATCAGTATGACCACCGCCGCCTGGTGGTGTAAGCCTGTGATCCGGCTGCTGCTTACTGTGTGGATTTGCTTTGAAACAGAGTGAGACAGAAGCAACGCTTTTGTGACTACCAGTTACGGATGCAACGTTGCTTAGTTTTCCCAACTTGTCTGTGCCGTCCACAACTGATACAGTGCAGCAATAATGGCTATATCAGCCATACTTAATGACAGAAAATGAAAAGTACCCTCCTCCCGGGTTCTTCCACTACGTGTGCCATACATTGTATCATCAAACTTCCTGTGTCTTAGACCCGTGGCAGGGAGTCCGAAATTGGGATTTGCAATTAGCCATTTTCTCACTGCTGGTCTCATTTAATTATGCGGAACTTCAGAGGAATAGGGACAATTTCATAAACAGCTAAAAGTTGCAGCCAGTAACTTTAAGTGGTATCTAGTCAGCTAAGGTTTCATAAAAGTGATACAAGCACAAGTTTAGGTTGGGGTTTCGACATCATACAGGTATCAGAAATTAAAAAAGGACTGTGTCAGAGCTAGTTTGATCATTACAGAATTGTGAATTTAACATTTTCCAGCAAACAATTCAAACATTCACTTAACGATGATAGACTGAAATGTGTATGTCTGGCATGTAATAAAAACAAGGGTTCATTGTTGTAATTCATGTAGCTTCCTCCTAATAACACTCAGTCAGGACAGAATTCACTTCAGCTGCAAAGCAGCACGACGAGGGAAATGAGCTTCATCATTTACGGTGTTCAAATAAAACTGTGGCTGCACCTAGAGAGTGATTTTAGAAATATCACATTTTTATCACCATACTAAATGATGAGCTAAAACCTCAGAGTGCAGTTGTGTTTGGTGTTTATGGTTTTAAAAATAACTCAATACAATATGTGGATTTAAGGACATTTAACTTTCAAATTTTAAGGGAAGCCATTAAACTCCTTCATCATCCCGTGTCTCTATAGAGAAACAGAACAGTCCATAACATGACAGGATGCTTTCACACCTGAAAGGCCGGACCAAAGGGGAAAAATGATACATTGCTGCATTTTAGTTTCGGTCCAGTTTGTGTTCACACCGTCCTGTGTTAAGCAAACAAATGACATGCGTCGCACAGGTTGTTCATCTATTGGTCAGAAGATTTGCGAGGGAAAATCACTTTGTGCCAGACAACAATGGAGCGCCACCAGTGTATTGCAATTGCTTTAATAGCTGCAATTTTTTTTGATATGGTGTTACAGCCAAATAAGACCAGGGGGAGCATGAGCACGTCTCATGATGTGTGGATAATGTAGAATGGCTTCCCACAATCCAGAGGACACGTACAGCACGATACCAAAGGAGAAGGCAGGCCCTTATGGATGCCTTCGATATGTTCTCTGTGTACTTATTACACATTACGACCAGTGAGGTGGGCAATTAAACGTTATGTGAATTAAACTGCAAAAAGATAAACTAGCCAACAGGGATGGGAATTTGAATTATTACCGTAGTAGGCTGTTGATGAGCTCCCACGTTACCGGTTCTTTTATTGGTATTTTTTTTATGTTTTGGTGTGGTTAATTATCACGCTGCAGCCTCTTCATCTCTGTGTCGGGGTAGCGCTCCCTCACATACAACAGCCCCTCAGCCCCTCTTCTCTCTAGCTACCAGCGGCACCTGCAGGCATGGCCATCTCTGTAAGGTGTCAACATCTGTCTTCAACCCACAATGCACTGTGTTTTGGTGTGCTTTCTATATTAGGTCCTATAAAAAGTCCGACTACATTCTCACCTGAAGCGAACCGAACCGTGGTTCACTTGAAAGCGGACAGAGTCCTGACTTTTCAGGAGGACCATGGTAATTTTGGTTTGGATCAAACTAAAAAGTCCAAAAGTCCGGACCAAATGAGGCAGGTGTGAAAAGTCAAAAAGGTTGATAGGTTGAGCTCTGGCCTTTGAGACTCCGCTCACTGACTGTCAAAGTTATTCACATTAAGAGAAGAAACACTGTATGACCCGAAGCTGTACTACTTACTCTGTAGAAGTTGATTATGTTGTCTTTAGTCAAAGTCTTCAGATAGGCCACTTCAACGTTATCTGCATCACAAAAAGCAAACAGAAGTGTTAACATTAACATTAACATTAAGACTTTAGAGCTCAAAACCTGAGAGGAGCATCTCAAAGACGGGCTGGTGCATTTTCGCCTGTACTACAGCTTGTGTTAGCTTTAAATGAACAACCACTGTCCAGACCGAACCAACAAATTCTGTTGCTTCTCTTTGTAGGCAGCCAGTAATTTCACTTCACTTCATGTCAGTGAGCTTTGAACAAAGACACTTTGGAGTTTATTGCCACAAGTGATCCATCAAAGTAAAACCAGGGAGTTATTACTGCTGCATAGTGATGCAAATGAAAACAGTGTGTGTTTAAACGCTGTTACATATTAGTGTATTCAGTTGCTGGCAGAAAGCTTCCATGACAAAATATTAATTTCATGATTTTCGTTTTTGCTTACTGTTTGATGCCACGAGCAAGAACTTTGAACTGTTTGAGGGTAAGCAAAAGCTATTTTAGAAAACAGGAGCTTACTGTGTTAAATCAGCATCTTTAGCACACAGTGTATGTTACACAACTAACACTAAATCAAAGGAGAACAATTAACTAACAGTGGCTCTATCTCACAGGCAGCCCGCGGAGCAGACTGTGTAAGCACTGACTAATGCCATGTGTTGTATGTTTTTCTGTGCCCTTGGCGTTCAGCATGTTAGCTGCCCTCGCTCTCCCGACTCCCCTGGCCTCCTACTAATGCTGCTAGCATCAGTAATCACCACCACTCCCTTGGCAGCCTGTCAGTGTTGCCATCACTCTCTCAGGGCTTTAGGCAGATTACCAGTGAATCAGACCCATTACAATCCATTATGGCACTCAGGAGAGTGCTGCAAGAGAGCGGTGTGCAACGGCTGCAGATTATTTCAGGCTTTAATCGATCCCAATTTGTGCAGCTCTAAGCAACATCCTGCTCACCTCCAGGACTGACCGAAATATTGATAACTCTCAGGAACTCTCATTTGACTTTCTGCGCAGCTCCAGCTGTTTTCAATAGCTGGTAGATTGGAACGACTTTTGAAATATGAGTATGATTCAATACACTTAAAAAGGTGCATTTGGCCACTGAAGGCTAAACATAATTAAGAGTTAGCAGCGCGGCAGGGAGGACTCACCTCTGTCAAAATTATACTGCTGAGAGATGATTTCTCCCCAGTACTTGGCACACTCAGCAGACAGCTTCTTCGGCTTGTCCAGGCGGCGGATGGCCAGGGCCTGGATGTGTTTTTGGAAGGCTTCCTCGTTCATCTCCTCTAAGGCCCTCTCCATGGTGCAGAGGAAAGCCTCCACCCGGCTCTCCAGGTAGTGCGGCGCCTTCTCCGACTGGATGATGAAGCGCAAGCCTTGCACTCCGTTGGCCCGCCGAGGCCCACTGAACACAATGTAGCCTGGGGGGACAACATGTACAAGCTCAGCACAAAGGACACACAGGGAACCTTAATGTGTGCAGAAAAACTATTAACTTTGAAAATTACCTTCAGCTTTTAAAGTGTTTTAAAAAAAAACCTAACCATCTCTACGTTTAATTTTAGCTCTGACGCTATTACAGCACTAATGTAATTCTCTTTTTGCTTAAATAAATTGCAACTTATTCAGAATGCTGCAGCTAGAATTTTGACAAAAATCAAAAGGTCTGAACATATCACTCCTATTTTATCATCACTGCACTGGCTCCCAGTAAAGCAAAGAATTGATTTTAAAATACTTCTGGCTGTTTTTAAATGTTTTAATTATTTTGCTCCTTCTTACGTTTGTGAAACTCTCACTGAACACACACCAGAGAGATCCCTTGGATCATCAAATAAAGATCTCCCCACTGTACCAAGAATCATCTCCAAATCAGCTCATGGTGCTTTCAGTCATTATGGTCCTACTCTTTGGAATTCTCTACCACATAAACTACGGCCTGTTACAACAGTGTCTTCTTTTAAAAGTAAACTAAAAACATACCTTTTTTCACAAGCCTTAAGTTAGGTTCAATTTGAGTGAGTCAGTATTATTATTGTTATTATCTCTCTTTTTTTGGTCATTTACCTTTTATTACGTTTTCTCTTAGAATACAAATACAAAACTAAACAACCTGCCCCAACAAAGAGGGGGACAAAAACAGAAACAAACTAAAAAACGAACGAACAAACCAAAACATATAAACAAACGTCCTGGGGAGGATCTGGACTGGGTATCTCTGGCACTACAGGCAAGTTTACATGAGCATTCTTAGTCCTTAATGTTACAATTCACATTCTCCAGTCCGCATACAAAATCAGGCCTTATGTTTGACACATAGGTGAGCCATTTAAACCAGCTGTCTTCAAAAACATCAGCCTGTGTTCTTCATCTAAATGCACTTCTCTCCATCGTGTACATTTTGTAAACTATGTCGATCCACTCATTTATGGTTGGTACTTCCGTTTTGAGCCACTTTTTAGTCAGAGTTTTTTTTACAAGCCACCAACAGCACCCTAAGTATTTATCTGGCTTTTCCCAGCAGAGCTCCTCTAAATCACCAAGGTACATATTTTGAATTTGAACATGATCTTAGTCTTAAAAGCTGCATCCAGGGCCCCATGAACAGTCTTCCAAAATGGAGCCACAGAGGGGCAACTCCAAAAAAAATATGAAAGTGGTTGGCTACGACACTACCACAGGATCTCCAGCATGCTGTCTGGTTGGAGTAGCCAGTCTTTTGCGCTGGGGTAGTGAAGAATCTAGTCATGTTCTTCCAACTGAATTCTCTCCAGAAGCGAGAACTTGTCGTTAGCCACTGCTTATTGTCTCTCTTTTAAAGAATAATGACAATAATAATACTTTCTTATCCTGTATGTCTTGTACTTTTTGTCATGTACAATGTGTCTTTGCTTTTGTTTTGAAGTACACTGACTTTACACCTGCCTAAAATGTGCTATATGAATAAAACTGGTTGACTTGACTACTTCCAAGGAAATGTATGTGAGTCCATTCAGTCCACAAATTAATAAACAGCATCATGTTTGCAGCTCTTGAGTCCTCACTTTTTTGTACCACCTTATTTTATTACACAGCTCCATAATTGTCAAAGAAAATGTATGAATAATATTTACCAGAAAAACAAAAAAACAAGCAAAATAAAACAGTCCAAGTGTTGAAAATCATGTGGTCATGTTTCTTGGCCTTACCTAGCTGTTCTTTGGTTCTCAGTGTGTTGAAGCACGGCTCATGGATGATCTGACAGAAGAGCTCCAGCAGCATGTTGTCTTGTGTGGTCTGCATGTCTGTCTGATAGTAGATCTCGATGCCACAGTTGTTGTGCACCTCATTCCTCTGCTGGTAAACATACCAGCCACCTGAGGCAAACAGGAGAATATTTGGGTTTTATTCAAGACTGTAATACCACAAAGTAAATTCGCTTGGATATGAATTACTGAGAGAAAAAAAACAGAGCGTCTGAGCCAGGCCTGAAAAATTTAAAGACAAAAAGGCAGGAACGCAACTCAAATAGCAGACGTGTTTTTTTCACTCACTGTCTGTATTTTATACAGGAAATATTGAAAACCTGTTTCCCTCCAATCTCTTGTCATATTGCTCCAACTTTAAAACATAAAACAGATTACGGGGCGCAAGGGAAGACAGACTATAATAATCTGGTAGATGTTTTTTGGGAATGTCGGCAGATTTGATTTAGTTTTTAAAGCCTATAAAAGTTCAAATGGTTTTGTCAAACTTGACTGGGCTGTGCTGACATACATTGGAAACTACAATCATGTAAAAAAAAATAATAAAGCAGAGATGATCTCAAGTAGTTTCAGTAGAATTCTTTAAACCTAAAATCCACAGAGATCTACCGACTGAGATAAGTAAGGCATTCAATTTTACCAGCCTGGCTGTACACCTCTGTATAATCCACTCCAAATAATGATCCCTGTACACATAATCTGGTCTTTCAAAAACACATCAATGCCACCAGCTGCGAGAACTGATGAGCTGAGTAAAATGTGAATATGCAGTTATTCCTGAGCACTTCCTGACATAGACGAGCAAAACACAGTGAATCTGGAAAGTTCAAATAGAGGACAGTGGTGACACTCTCCAGAAAAGGAGGAGACTTTCTGCTGAATGCCAACATCGTACTTTTATTGCTGAGTGGTTCCAAATCGGTCCTCTCATGCCTTTCATCTGCGCTTTAAATTTTCTTTTGAGCAGAACATGGAGGAGAGCCATCCTTTCTAGCTTACGGCAAACTGGATCCTTTTACCCTCAGCTCGAGTTTGAGTCCATTGTGATCAAGCTCACTTTGAATGGAAGACGAGTTGAGGCTGGGTAATGCAGGTAACTCTATGCACATGCTGAGCGAGCGCTTTGACTCCGTGCTTGGGGAGTGTCATGTCCACGGTCCTCAACATCTCCTGTCGCATTCTTTTCAGCATGTCAAAAGTTTTGCTGAGTTTTACTAAGCAAACAATGAAGGGAACAGTTTTGGACGGACAAGCTCACTAATTAATCAAAGCACTAACGTGAAGTGAGGCCATTTCGGGCTCGTGTCACTGTGTATTTTGCTTGTCACCGCATGTTAAATATCACGCCTTTAGCGTGGCAAAAAGTGGCTGTCAGTCAATTCAAAATAACCATGACATCACTGCTACATACTAAAATTTAAAATTAAATACTTTCTTGTTGCACAACAGCAAACTGAGCAACTTACTGACTTTTGAGCAGTGTTTTATGCTTTTGCTACATCAATAAAATACAATAACTGTTTTTCAGTGTTAATTGGGG
>JAQFJA010000003.1:5317454-5334984 GCA_029874485.1 Naso brachycentron
GAGTTAATTAGCCTTATTTACAGACACTTCATAGCCAGTAGAGGCTAATCACAAATGGTACCTACTTTTCACACAGCAGTTGGGTCCTTCTCATCAGTCTCGCTGTCTGCTTTTATCAAACTTCTCTCTGTCTCTCCTGTCCTTCTTAATCCTGCGCTGATTTTTTCTGCATGGCTGACTCAGCACAACAGTTTTGCTCTCTGCAGTGAGACCAGGTTAAGGCAGCTGACTTTGGCGTGCATTCGCACTGTCACTCACTGCCCTAGTTCCCAGGAACACATTAAGGGCTGAGAAAAACAAAACACATCCTTGCCTCTGTGGATGCCATGGTAACAGAGGCAGTGCTAAAAGGTCCTTGGGGAAGGCTTTTCCATGTGATAGATAGCACCTGCTCAGATGGGCATAAAATGGCACGCCTACAACCCCCAATGCACCTTCATCCATCAGTTTCACTGGGTGGAGTTTGGCTATTACATTTGCATTGAGGATGGAAGATTCTATAATAAGTTCAGCATGGAGGATTTTTCAGACACATAAAAGTAATGAGAGAATCTGTTAGAATGTCAGTAAAAAATGGTAAAGGAGCTTTTTGTACAATTCCTGTGTAGAGGTGAAATTAGTGCTGTGTACTGCATGTACAGGGTTGTTGTCGAGTTTAAACTATGCTGTGGAAGTAAGAGTGCAAGGCAGAGCAACAGTGCTGAGTGAAAGACATGAAACTGCTCCCATATGAAACTGAATCTGGACCACCTGAGTGAAAACCACGAAATCTAACAGTCAGATCAAATGGGAGATGTGAAATACAAACACTACTTTATGTCATGATCCATTATCAGAGACTGGGCTAAATGAGCCAAAGCTGTTTTAACAACGTTTTTCAGCCACACTCGAGCAAAGTCATGAGAGTTAAAGTGACTTTGAAATTGTGCCGTAATTGGTGCTAAAATGTTACATATAGCAGCTTTAAAAATCTGGTGTGTAGAGTACCACCAGATGCAGCATTTATGAAAGTATGCTGCTTTGTTTCAGAGTGTATGTTGCTTTGCTCTTGAGCTTAAAAACACATTTGTGATAAATGATTGTAAATGAAAGGTTCTCTTCAAAACTTTTATCCATGTCCCACGGCCTTCCCCAGTGCATATCTTAAAGCCTTGGGAATAGTGAAGTGAGTGCTGGGAATACTTTTAATCACAGACCATTTTTCATGTCAGTTTCTATCAATAGATAACAAATAGAGGATCAGGAAGAGGACAAAAGTGTGATAAATGTTTGAGACATTTTTCTTCCAGACTGTGAAAGAACACATGTATTACATAAAATCTACAATAATAATCAGGATGTGTTCTACCAGCTTTTTCAAAATGGACTTCTGCTCAGTTATTATACCTTTTGATTGAGTAAGACAACATTTTAAAGAATTTATTACTTAGTTGGACAGTCAGACAAGGAAATGCCAATTCAGTTGTGTGCTCTGCATTGCATGTTCATTATTTCTGCTAACTAGCATTGAATCAAATAATTTGAGCATGTAAAATGTTGTCCACAAATAATTTCACAACCTGCAGTTGGATTTGACTTAGTGTGCAAGTGAAAAAAAAAGTGCATTCCAACTTTGTGAATGTGTGATTAAATTTTGCAGCTGTAGAAACATTTTATTTGTTTTTAGATAAAATTGTGCAGCAATATTTTTAACAGTGAGAGTTCACAGAGTCAGAGAGATGGACATGAATTTCCAACCTTTTATATGTGACCCAAAGATATAAGCCGCTAGCTATGGGTTACAAGCATGAACTAATTCTGGTTTTACGCCTGAGCGGACTAGCTAACCAGCATGTTGCCCACTGACCATTCAATCAGAGACACAGCACTGACCTTTGGATCATGCATCAAAGTCTTCACCATGTTGGACTGGGCAAAACAAATAGAAACAAAGAAATAAGTATGCCCTGGACAGAGTGTTCTTTTAGATGATGACCACAACTGACCAAAAAGGCAATAGTTTAAGGTATCAGTACTTGTAATCGCGGTCCATGGAGCAGTGGGTGGTAAAAGTTAATCTTGTTCATCATTTTGCAACCAAGTGGAATGTCTTTGTCATCAAAGAAGACTTGATTGAACTTGAAAAGAAATACATGACAACAGATGTGAGGGCTTACATCACCGTACGCTGTTTGTTCTCTAATGTAGGACAAGACATTCACCTGCACCCTCTTCATGCCTTTCGAAAACTTTGAGAAGATCACGACAGAAGATGAAGTTATCGACTTTTTCCAGAAATACTTCCCCGACGCCATACCACTAATAGGAGTGTAAGTGACTTTCTCACCTCCACCTGCGTCTCTCTTTCCCCTGTCTGTCATCTCTGTCTCACTTTTTTCTCCTCCTCTGCCTTTATCCCCTGATCCAACTTGGCGTGCCATCCTCAGAAACACTTTCATTTCCCATCATCCCGTTGACTCCAGGACATCCGCAGCCATGATCTGTGAGGTGTGAAATTGCAGACTTAGAGTTACACGGCTTTGTGCAGTGAGGTTTTTAATTTGAGGTGAACCGTATGTTGTGGGTGACGGAGAGATAGTGGAGGCATGAGCTGCAGAGATGCTCGAGGCTTCATTTACTCAATTCCTCTCTGGGTTGACTTTATTCGCTGAGCTCAGGCATAAACAACTGAATGTGTGCTTCCTTCCTCTGTTGGGCTGTTTAACTTCACCCAGGCTGACAGAGCATGGTCGTTTAAGCTTACTCAGATGTGACGGATGCTTTTGAAGAGAGCAAAAAATCGCGCCTGTTGTGTAGAAAAAAAGGAATTGTCAAAGTTAATACCCCAAAATCAGTTTGTAATTGTTTTATTTCCATTTGTGCCTTGCAGTGATGCTCTCAAGAGGGATTATTTCCGATTGCCTGGGCAGGCCCTGGTGTCTGTCAAGTGCAGCCCGTATCACATAGGCGACAAATGTGTCATAATGGGTGATGCAGCCCATGCTGTGGTGCCTTTCTATGGGCAGGGGATGAACGCTGTAAGTAACACTGAAAGCAGGAGACGAAAATGCAAAAAACCAATTAAATGGGGTCTGATTCATCCATTCATGCTTTCTAGGGCTTTGAGGACTGCCTTGTCTTTGATGAATTAATGGAACAATTCAATGAGGATTTTAGTAAGTAGATGTACTCGAACAAAGATCAAAGGGGACACAGAGAAGGAATTGACAACTCCAAAGAAAAATCTGACTTTTTCTTTGTGTATCCACCCAGGTGTTGTGCTGCCTGAGTATACCAGAGTGCGAGTTCCAGATGACCAAGCCATCGCAGACCTGGCCATGTACAACTACATTGAAGTAATATATATTTATTGAACATGTAAAATGTAATCAAATATTACTCCGAAATTTACCTTGCTTTGAAATATACCTGTAGTGGCGCCTGTGGACAAAAGTGGACAAAAGTCTCTAAAGTCCTTGCTGATGGTCTTATTTGCTGATGTAGGAAAGAAGTGAGGCATCAGTGTTAAATTTAGACCGCTTCATAACCAGTTAAAAGTTCCTTGTTGGGACTTTAAAGCACTCATTCAAACATATATATTTGTTATAAAGAGAACATTTTAAATATAATCAAGGCAGAACTCATTTTAACAACTTTGAAGTCTTCTACATAACTTAGTCTATGACAATGCCTCATACTTTATAACAGCATGTTATTTCAAGCCAGTTGGGCCAGCCGCTGTAGTTTAACCTAAGCATACATAAAGTAGATGTACTGTAAGGTCTGATTCGGAGGCTGAGTGTATGCTATTTTGTTCAGATGGGCTCTTACTGCATAATAATGTCACCTGTAAAAATATCATCTATCCATTATCCTGCCAGACTTTCAAAAGAATGCTTAATCAGCTTTTGTGTAGCAGTAAGAATAAACTAATCCTAGGATTTACATGTAATGTCCTAATAAGACTAGTAAATACTCACTTTAGCAAAAAATGTGATGTGGTGGCAAAATGCACAATGTTCCCCTCAAAAATCAGGTAAAGTAAAAACATAGCATAATTGGGCCCGTCCGATGTGGGAATTTTGGGGCCAATCGATCTTGGGGAGCAAGAAAATTCTGATATCCGATGTATTGGCCAATATCATAAATATAATATCATCTGAATGTGGTTATCAAATACTTGTGACAAAGACATATAATGTAAGCAGGATATCCTTGTCAGATACTTGTGACCAAGGATATCCTATGTTTTAACAAACTTTATTCCAAACATTAGTGCACTGAACAGTAAACACCTTACTTAATGTTTTTCAACACCAGAAAGGCCTCTGCTGGACAAAGTATGTATTTGCATTTCAAATCACTAGTGCAAGCCTTTTTTTTCTGCCTTAAAAAACAGTTTTAATATTGGCACATTTACGAGAACAAATACACCAATTAAATATATCTGTGATTGGTCAATATTGGCTGATAATATCGGTAAATCAGTGTATCAGTCAGGACCAGTAACAGAAACCTGAAACAATGCAGCGCCAGAGTAAATGGACTCTAAATTGCTGACTCTCTCTCTTTAACATTGCAGCTTAATCACAGTATCAATTGGAATTAATCCGACAGTCACCAGACATTCTGCTTAAGTGTTAATTATTTCCCCATTACGAGCTGCCAACACCAGTTATCGAAATGAAAAAGCCAGTAATTGCTCTCAGCACCGTCTTCATTCTTATAGATCTTAAACTTGATTGCAGCACTTTGTTTCAGTTTGATCCCTCACGAAGCCGAAAAGAGTAAAGGAGACAGTGTTGGGTTTCTGAAATGACTGTAAGATTTGTTTAATGACATGATAATATGAAGGACAGACGGTTCACCTCACTAACACATGCACTTCATTGTTCTGTAGATGCGAGCTCATGTCAACTCCAGATGGTTCCTGTTCAGAAAACATGTTGATAACTTCCTCCACCTCATCATGCCCAAGACAATAATTCCTCTTTACACAATGGTAAGTGTTCTAATAGAAAAGAAATGAGCACTTTCACGCTGCTTTTTCTGCCACAAAATCTGAATCATCTGCTGCCCTTCACGGTCTCCAGGTCACTTTCACGAGGATACGGTACCATGAAGCTGTGGAACGCTGGCACTGGCAAAACAAAGTAAGACACTTAGAGAAAATGTCTCCTCTCTGTACACTCTTTCATTTAATCTCTTCTGCATAAAATTTACTTTTTGGGGGATATTTCATACCTTTGAACATTTTTGTAATTTTCGTCTCTTTTGAAGTCGTGGTATTATCAGCACTAAGCATGAAAGGCGGATGTGACTCTCTCTGGGTTTATACTTCCTCTTTTAGACACATCTGAATTATTCCAGCACAAACACAGAGCTTTTCTGCATGGGGAAATGTTTCTGAGTTCTTTGGCTGGTTAGTCATTGGCACTGTGTTCAACTGCCTGATGTGACTTGTGCTGATGGCTTCTGTGTTAATGGGCCACAGTCAAAAGGACTGCAGGGATTTCACAGCCTTTCTTGAACATTGATTAAATCTGCATGGCTGTCTGGGCAAAAGGCAAAATGACCTCTGTGTTGGGGAGAAAGACTGCTGTATGAAGCAGCATATGCAGTAGCAGAACACAGTTTTTCACTAAATAACAGTGTGGACAAACAGAGGTCTGCTGCAGAGAGGGCTTGATGGTCTGTGTCTGAGTGAAGGGACGACGCCGTTACAATGCAGAGGTCACTTACAAGGTGACTATTCAGCTCTCTGTGCAGTGAGAAAAAGCACAGTATCCCACATTATCACACATTGATTATGTTAAAGAAGTCAGAAATTTAGTTAATGACGTCAGTGTGATTTTTCACAGGGCTACTGCCACGGTTGTGTTAGATTATTTTAAAATGCAGTCAGTTACTGTATGTCTTACAAGGCTTTTTTGTTATTAATAATATAATCCATTGCTTTCCAAAAAGGTCATCTAATTCAAATACTTTTAGATTACTTTAAAAATCAAACTTTTGCAAATTGTGCAACATATACTAAACAAGGGGTGCAGCAACAAATTAATGTTCCACATGTATTAAGATGACATGTACTCAATAAGTTAATCTTCTATTTAAAGAAATAAAAACTTTATTATCCATAAATCACCCTGAAAATATAAATATATCAAAGAATTCATCTGTCACCCTTTTACCTATGTAATCAAGTACTCTTGACAACATAACCTTAATGTTATTATACATTTTTAAAATGAAAACTGGGCTAATTATGATTGCTTATTTTTTGTAATCTGATTATGTAATCCTGATTACATGTATTCCAGCCCTTTTGGTGTCAGCACTTTTTTTCCCCACCACTAGACAGAGATTTCCTCTTCACGATAAATTTCCTGTCAATGTTGGTCCAGACATTTATGTCCCCTCTACCTTTAGTGATCCGCCGACTTTACCTCTAGCACCATCATGAGGTTGATGTTAGTTGTTTTGATTGAAAAGTCGGCTCAACTTTAGACAGACTGACATGAAATTCAATTGATGTTCAGTTTTTAATTTGTTTTAATTTGTCCAATGCCCACAAAATTATTGACATTCCAAAGTGTGTGAACTGCTAATTAGCAAACGTTAGCGAGCTAATATGCTTTACTGAGTTAGTAAATTTAACAAACATAATATCATAATATCTGCTTAACATTAGTTTGTTAGTTTTATCACTGTGATCATTTTGGCATGCTGATGTTATGGTTTAGTTCAGCACAGAGTCACAAAGCTGCTATCGTGACGGTGAAGTTTTAGTCTCATTTCTTAATGTTGACACCAACATGTTCTGATGAGAAAACCAGATCTGGCCAGTTACCACATTACCATAATCCATTTTAAGTAAGCTGTCCAAATGTTATTGTGTCAAAATAAACATCTAGCCCGGAGAGAATCATTTGAGAATAGTCTGTTGTTTTGTGTTAATGTTTCCAGATTTTTAATTTATTTTTGAAAAAAACTGCTCACATCTTTTAAAGCAAGCTACATTAAACCCAAGTAAATATTATTTATGCTTGGAAAGTTGATCCTCCACTCTTGTTGAATTACATGCCCTGCACTGCATCATTTTCTACTGTGTGTAATTGTATGAGTTGTAGGTTGTAAACCCAAAAGCAAAACTCAGACACAGATGAAAAAAGCTGAAGTGAAGGTTTTTTGTGAAGATGTGACGATTTGGAGATGTCAAACAGGCAGGGAGAGCTGAGTAAAGGACTGGGCGAGGAAGGCAGAAGGATTACGACACAAACAGATGACCCTGATGTTCAGGTAGACACAGTAAACAACCAAACATACAAGGATAAGCCTAACTGGAGTACAGAATGACTGCAATGGAAGTACCACCCTGGAAAAAAATGACTGGAGTCAGGAGCTGGGATTTATAAACAGCAGGAACTTGGTTGCAGGTGTGTGGGCTAATTGGCAGCAGGAGGCAGGCGACTGATGGCAGGAAGAGGGGTGCAGTGCCACGCCAAGACAGACAAACACAGACAAACAGAACAAACAAGGCACCCAAGGGAAGGGAAAACCCAAAAAACATGACTCCTGTTAGCTAGCAAAACAAAATAACACGGCTTCCATTTATCTTTAACAAGGACTAATTACAATTCAATCAAGAACTTATAGTAACACGTCAGTTCCTTTCTAAAAATATTTTAAAACTAAGGGATCATAATTTCAATGTTATCAATTAAATTAAGTAAAGCATGACAGAGTGTTATAAAGGACTGATGTTCCCTCAAAATGAAAATATATTTACAAACCCTGATGTGAAGGTGCTTTTTATTTATTTTTCACAGATGATAAACCGTGGCCTGCTGTTCAGTGCTGCAGGGGCTGTTTTGGGAGGCTCCTACCTGCTCATTAAAAATCCTCCAGATATCAACAAGCTCGTCATTCCCGCTGAGAACATGTGGAACAAGCTCATGGCCCTCAGGACCCCGTGAGCACCGTCTCTGATCTGACAGACAAGTGCAGAGACCGGAGCATCAAACACTAGAATGAACTGCGGACTTCCACATTTTAATTTAAGTTTTATTCAATCCTCTGATGAACACAATTAAGACTCTGCCGGGCAAATTAATGCACTATAATAATTGTCCCAAATTAGAGTAGTCATAATGACTGATAATAACATTTTGTCAGTGTTGAACTGATAATGGTTTAACTGAAACAGTGGAATCTTCAGTCTTTAGATGTGATTATTGTGCTGCATCTGCACAACTTTTAATGTGCATACCAAAATGTCAGTATTATCGCACAGGCTAGGGTAAGGGCACATGCTGTATAAGTTTAAATGCAGGCATTGCAAATAAATGTTGCCTCATAGTTAAATCTACTGTTGGATTTTTAACTTGTTAATAACTACATTCCTGCTTTATGCAAAATAGGGGACTTCTTGGGGCAATTTCAAGTCTGTATCAACAAAGTCTTAAGCCTGAAAAACTTTTTCAGCCACTTGGAGGTAGGGTGGGATTGGGTGTGGTCATGTGGTCACATTGGCAATGAACAGTTAAACACTTGACAGTCAAAACTTAACACTATAATTTTATTCATAAATTCCGCATTTCATAGATGGTTTTATTTCCCTTCATATTTTTTTTAAAAAGTAAACAAAGTCATAAGTCACCCTTGCAGTAGCAGTTTTCGCAGCACTCCTGTGCAGCTAAAAGTTAAACAACAGCCATTGTTCAGTAAGAAACTAACTTCAGCACCCAATGCAGAGCCAGCTGCAGGGTGACACCAAAAAAGTGATTCACAACAATCAGTTTTTAATGTTTTATGAGGCTATAATTACTCATAACTATAGTTTAGTCTAATTTTTGAGACAATTGGGACAAGATTTGGGATTCAGGACAGTTGCTTGTAATTTGGGACTGTCCTGGATTTTTCAGGACCTCTGGTCACCCTACTTGGAGGCAACAAAAACACGCTGTGAAAACAACACTGACATATCATCACATCCACCAATTCAGTTCAGCTTGCGCATTGGTCCTTTAAAGATGAAGCTAGACAGTTTGGCTAGGTTAGCATAAAAACAGTAAAACAGCTAGCTAAGCTGTCTAAGGTTAAAAGAAATATCCGGCTAGCACCTCTGGAGCTAAATGATGAACATGTTACGTCTTGTTTTGAGGCTGGAGCAAACTGTCTGATATTTAGCCTCTAATCATACAAACAGATTCTGAACATGTCATAAGATCACAAGGTTCTCATGTAAATAGGTTCAGTTTGGGCTCAAGTCCCCTTTTTCCACTTGGGGGTATGTCCTTGAACTCAGAAGCACCTAATTTAGCCACATACTCCTACCAGATAAAGTATGTGGATAACCCCGTTTCACAGCCAGGCCGGCTGTTTCATGTCACAATGCTAAGCTAAGCTAATTGTCCCCTTGCTATATTTAGCTTCATATTTGGCTAACAGCTAAAGACAGCTGCATCAATCTTCTCATCAAACTCTAGGGAAGAATGCAAACAAGTGTTTTTTTCCATTATGTCACGCTATTATTTGAACTAAACAGAATATAAACAAAGACCGCTGACTCGTTTGCTTGCTCGCTCACTCACTCACTCACTCTCAGTGAATAAGGGTTTAATCAGCTATGGAAATCCATCCATCAATTCTATTCATAGCTGACAGCCCAGGAGGTTATGAAAGGAGGTTCTTACTGGAGCGTACTGGGGTCCAGTCTCATCTCCCCTTGCCTAATTACACTGCTGCAGCGCTCATACATATAAATCCCCCAAATGTCATTTCACAGCGACTGCTCTCGTCACACTGGTGATTTAGATTGAAATGGGATAAAGTACACAAGCGGGGTAGCTTAAAATAGGATATCTTTATTCAATCCATACACAATAATGTCAGTTTGTGTATCATGGTTTTAGGAGCTAAGGCTTGTTTTCCATTCAACACACTTGCAGTTGGGTACCAACCAAAAAAAAAAAATCTATCACATGTTGATCCATGGATTATAACACTGCTGGCCTCTAAATACTAAACACAGTTCTGCAGTTGTCACATATACTGTGTGGCAAATAAGTGTGATATTTTTTTTCAAGAGAAACATAACTCTAGTTGTTAACAACATCATTATGCAATTTTTTATCACCACGTGGGATGTAAGATGAGGATGTAACACGTTCTTACTACCTGCTTAGACAAAACACTGTCAGGAAAAACGTGTAGTTGAGGTCTTGCGGCTGACGGTTGGATATTTACATTAGTCGTAACAAGTCTGTAACTGTGTGTGGGTGCAGAATTTGCTCAGGGAGGTTAGAAAGGATTTTTTTGGCTTGGAACTGCATGTTAGGTCCTAAGGCATACTGAGTGGTGGGGTGAGAAGTCCAGTCTTTGTGCATCACAATGGCCTCACTTGAATGACATTAACCTGTGTAGAATCTCCAGCCCTGGAGGTCACGCCCAGGTGGTGGAAGTCATCGCTGGTAATGATGAAGACAATGGAGGAGGAGCTGAAGGTCACCTTCTTCTTGGGTCGGTCCCTGGAGCTGCATGCCCTGGACATGACGATTGGTCGGATAGGCCGCTCGACCGGGGCCAGGGGGCGCTCTTTGAGGCTGCGCTGCAGCCAGGAGAGCCGAGAACAGAGCAGCTGCAGCAAACAGCGCCGGAACTATAAGACGATGAGTTGGAGGACAAACAGAGGGAAGAGATGAAAGGATGGTGTTTAACACAGGGATAAAACAGCACCCTTTCATGCAAGGTGCCAGCCTCTTAGGATGCCAACAAACCAAGGCTAGTGTAAGTGACAGTTTCACACCTACACACACAATACATGCATACTGGAAAATTTACAAGAACTCAGAAAAACACAGTATGATGAAGATTAATTCTCAATTTTTCAGAATTTGCAGAATTTTACCAACAGACGTACTTTTGTGAAAATGAAATTCCGCACTAATTTGTATAAAACACCCTTGCAAATGTGCATGAAATATTAGTTTCTTTTCAAATTCTCATAGACTGTTTTTTCTTCTGAAACCACAAACTGAAGCAACGCAAGAGGAGAATGAGCAATCACCTCTACATGAGATACTATTGATTTGCCCTATTTGTTCATATTTAATTCTGAGTTCAGCAGTGGTCACTTGAGGGCAAAATATCGACTGAACACACAATAAGTGGCTAATCAGAACTCTGCAGAAAAAAACTTAATTGATACCAGAAGAAGTTAGTACTGGTGAAGCAGACAGTTTATGGAATTCCCATTATTTGTAGGTGTAAAAGTTTATCCAGAATTCTGAACTCTTTCTTGCAAACACATAAAGATCTTTATTATAGTTTTCAATTTGATATTTGCTGAACTTTAGGACTACAAACCTTTCTGCTCATGAACACGTAGATGAGGGGGTTGTAGGCTGTGCTGGACTTGGCAAAGAACGAGGGGATGATGGCCACTGTGGGAGATACCATGCTCTTCTTGCCGAAGGCTTCCATCATGGACACAACAGCATAGGGCGTCCAACACAGCAGGAAGCAGGAAATCATCAGGAAAAACATTATAGCCACCTTCTTCTCGTACCGCAAGATTTTGATGATCTGAACCGTCTGAAGGTCCTGGATGGAGCGCAGCTACAGGAGACAGTAGAGAGCAGGATGCTATCATGAGTGAGACACTGGTTTAAATAATTAGACAGTTTGTGCCCTGATTGCTGCTGGTATGGAATAAAGTTTGAATTCTAATTGGGCCGTCAGCTATTAGAAAGTGCACATGATGTGTATGCATGTTTGAAGAGGAAGGAAAAAGAGCAAGCAGTAATACATGGTACCGGTACGCTCAGGTGCAGGACAAAACAGATAATCAGATGAAAAGACAAAAAATGTCCGCACACTGGTGAAGCTCCCTCAATTTATTGATGGTGCTACAATTTCAATGTCTTGATCCTTACGGGTCTTCTTTAGGAATGTAGACAGGCAGTGATCGTACATAATGAAATAGACAGCAAATGGCTCCTGATTGGCTGAAAATCTAACGGGTAATAGTAAACACCTGATTGGGGGACAACCCTCTTACAGGTGTGCACAGGATCATGATAATACAGCTCAAAAGCATCAAAATGTAGTAATAAAAGTAATAAAAGTAGTAATAAACCAAGGTTTCCCCAATTGCAAACATGCTGCTAGTCTGACTGTTTGCATTACATTCGGTTTTCATATCCTTCCAAAATATTTGTCAGAAAATACTCAAATCACTGATCCCATCCTTTCTGACTTGTGGCTTTTTAGCCATGTACATCCTCATGCTCATTTGTAACACCTTGTTACCAGATGCAAATGTCTATAAGCAGGAATCAATGGACACAAAAAAATAAGTATTCCTCTCTTGCCTGTTTTCATCCTGCATGTCTTAAAAATGCAAAACTTTGGTTTTTCATAAAAAGAACAAAGAAAGGAGAAAAAAACATAAAAAAAGTTGCATTATTTTGAGTGGCAGAAATTTCTTTTATCCTTCTTATCCTATTAATCTTCCTGCAATTTCTTAAAATTTATTTTGTGACCTTCAAGTGGTTTCAACCCCCAACTTGGGAACAACTGACTTAAATGACCTTGACTGCACTCCTGAATGCGTCCTATCCAACTGTGTTGAGTGCTGCGGTTTCTTAGCAGCTAGTCAATATAAAAACAGAATTTTGTGCTGTGGTTTGTAAACAAACAACAAAGAGGTAGCAAAGCACTCATCCTAAAAAAAACCCTGCTGAACAGGAACTAGCGAGGTAGATCACAAGTGCTTGCTGTGACCAAAAAGAATCATCTTTGTATCTTTAACAACAATGGAGATCAAAGAAATACAATCATCTTTATTATGGAGTTACCTATAAAAGAAAGACTTATAAATTTTACTTAATACCACCTACAATGACTACAAGTAACAATTATGGGATAATGCTAATGAGTATGTTTCTATTTATTACCATCCAGCTGCTTGTAAGTGTTCACTATAAGCCTTGTTTCAATAAGCTTTGTTAAAGTTGACAGCTCATGCAAACATTATTGTATGGCTCAGTAACAGACCCAGTGACTGACACTGTAGATTAGATTATACCCTTCAGCTAAAGGCAAGAGAAAATAGAGCATATGGCAAATTTCTACAAGCAAGTCTACAGCAGCCGACTGAATCAGCTTCTATTTTTATTCATGAATTCAGGGTCTGTTTTTATTTATGTTCTTCATCTCTTTTACCATATATTTCCATGTTAATGTTCCACTGTTGTCCACATTTTCACGCGTCTAGAGTGAGATTTTCCAGCTTTTACCAAAGCAGGCCAACTGCTTTCATATCGAGCCAAAAATACTATGCAGGGTTCAGAGTACTTCTCTTTGAAGATTTTCATAGCATCTCCCAAAACGCTGTGACGTGGGATGAGTCCTCCCAGACCTCTGAGGTGTTCAGGGAGTTTTATGGCGCTCGCGCTCGGGGCTCTGAGGGAGCTCAGCTCACACTTCCTACAAGGTTGTGAATACTTAACCAAGGAAATATAGCAGCTGCTCCTAATAGTGATGCAGACAGACATTTGGGTCATTTTTGGAATTGCATAGTATTTTTACTTAAATACATGTTCGTTTACATACTATATCTACAAACACTTTAGTGGCTGTCTGCTCTGTGGTACAAACAGCTGAAGATGATTCGGACACAAACAGATTTGAGAATCTCATGACTTCCTAGTTTCTATCACACATTCTTTGTCCTTCGTTTTTGTAGGAATTTTTTTAATGTAAATGCTGAACTCCCATCCTGACGGCCTGCTCACTGCACACAAATGACCGTGCTGCAATTGATGACATCAGTGACAGTAAACCCTGCTCTCCCCAGGCTCGGTAAAGGGCACGAGCTTTCCGATGATTTCCACTGTGCAGGACAAGCCTTGAAGGCACAGAAGTATATTATGATAATGGAGCCCGTAATAAAAAAGGAGTGAAAGGCAGCACTTGACCAGTGAGGGTCAAGGAGTTTCGTTTCATTAAAATTCAAAGCCAGAAGACTCTGCAATGTCTGTATCTGTGCAGACTTTGGCCAAAGGTAATAATGTCCAGAATATATTCAGCGCACATCCAAAACTTTTTTTTCACTTTGCTAATTAGAAAAGTAGATTTTCAGAAGAAAATGAACGTGTGCTCACTGCTAAAAACTTTCAGTTAACATTTGACATATGTCTAATAGTTGAAATAAGGAATCAGCGGAAGTTCTGCTTAAATCAGCAGAACTGCTGATGGATGTCAACATACGAAAGCCACTGAACAGTCAATAGAAAAGAAAACGAAAGTAAATAAATCATCTATTAACCAGCAATACACTGGCCTGATGGTATATCATGGTATTGAGAGACTGACGGTTATCATGTCATGTTCATTTGCTAATCTGTGGTATTGAATTCCTCAATGTCAGTCTAATGAAAAAAACAAAGCACACACATACGTTTGAAGTGAAAGTTCCTGGAGAATAAAAATCAGGTCAAGTACTAAGTATAGTGACAACAACAACAACAACATGACAACAACAACAACAACAACAACAATAATAATAATAATGATAATGCATTTTTCTCTACATTCATAATAAGGAGTACAATTGTCAGTTTCAACAGTCATATTTAATGTTTACCTCCCAGCAGTGATCCACTCATCAGTCTATGTAATTCAGTGTGTTTATTAGTCTAACTCATTCATAATTTATTGCATATGCAAACAACTGAACAGAAAAAGCACATCTGGATGACTCACCATTTGCACGGTATAGAGGATGTTGCCATAGCAGTAGATCATGATCCCCACAGGCACGAAGAAGCAGGCCAGGAGGAAGAAGAGGATGAAGGAGGCATCATTAGGGTCTTTAGATGCCCAGTCCAGGGAGCAGCCCAGCTGGTGGATCTCCAGCGTGTACCGGTTCCACCCCAGCAGAGGAGCCCCCGTCCAGGCCAGGGAGTACAGCCAGATGTGGCCAATGGCCCGCCACGCCCAGGGGAAGTCCACCACCTGTGCATGAACCACCCGGATGTAGCGCTCATAGGCCAGGGCAGCCAAAGTCATGATGGAAACTATGCCTGGCAGCGGAGGGAGACAGACAGCCACGCTGAGTAATGCAGCGCACTCACTGCAGGATCTGGGTCAGTGGCTACTCAGCGTCTCTTGGAATGAGCAAGTTTCATCATACTTTGTATAAACAGAATTCTGAACATCTTACAGCTGAAAACCACATTCAAGCATTTTGCTGTCCTTAAAAACTCTGAAAAGACTGTTTACTCCCACACACACACACACCTCTCAACCTGCTTTTTCCACAAGAAGTGAAGTGGTTTATTGCTAATGATGTGTGCATCTTATCTTATTTGCAGCTCTTATGTTCATCTTGTGCATCATTTTCTTACCACTTATACTGCATATGGCAAATCAAAGAGCACATCTGCAACACAGAGTCATGCTACAGTGTCTAAAATTGATTCTGTATCTTTATAATCAATATCATTCACACAACCTACATATCTTCCCAATTACATACTCCAATAGCCTTTTCATCTTTGGCTGCAGTTCATTAACCTCTTGATTAAAGGGAGAAACACTGGAAAATCGTCACTGAACACACAAATAATGTTAATGACACAGTATAGGGTGACGTGTTTTAGGTCTTGCACTCGGCTTGAGCCACAGCTACCCAGCTAAGGTTTCAGTCGGACAGACAGGCATTGACAGAGCTGCCATGCTTACTGCTGCATCCCCTGTGGCCTGCGTGTGTGTATGTGTGTGTCGGGCACACTGACACCACTATCCTCTGAGTAATACAAGGCCTGCCTTTTATAAAGATGATGGCATGTTCACGGACAGACAGCTAGAGGACACAGATAGCGCAACGGCATGTATTTTTGTTTGCTTCAATTTTTTATAATAACCTCTGTCAGCAGGGCCCATTCATTTGACTTATTGTTGGGTGCATGTGATGGAAGACAGGCTGTCCTGATATGTGATCATGCCATTGGGAATGGTATAACCTTGGGTTTCTTCATATAAAAACACACAGAACATATGAACCGTTTCAGCTGTCTTTACGTCGGGGGGTGGGGTAATCAAGGGAATGGTGGCAACACCAACCTTTTCTACTGTAACGCTGACACAGGAAGGTAAAAAGTAACACAGTGTCACTTACGTCACACTATTCTAAAAGATATAAATCTATCTTGATAATTTCTACTGATGTTCAGATCACAGCCACATTTCAGTTTCACAAGCATTTGTGTTAAGACAGATTCTGATCAAAATAAAATGCATAGGCAGGGTTAATCCTTCCCTGTTAGAAACACAAAGAGATTTTTTGACAAGCTAATCATCATAAGTAGTGAGGATATAATGTTAGTGGGTAAAGGTAAATGTTAGCACAGCTGGAACAGTCTGAGAATTTCAGAAATTACATTTACTGAAGTGCAGCCTTTTAAACCAGGAAAGGACAGCACTTCACTATATCACCATAAACAAAATCTAAAACTTAACACAATCTCTAGTCACATATCAAAGCATCAGAAGGCTATAATGTCGATATTTTGCCAGACCTTTATTAGCCTATAGCCTAAACAGAAGTGAGTTTGATGCACTGGGTCTGTTTGATACAAATGCGACATTAAATATGATGACATGATTGGAGAGCAACATGGTCATGTGTTTGGAGAAGTAACTGAAGCATACTGAGCATCACATGTCAGACAGAAACATGGTTGGTTTATCCAATTACTTTTGTAATGCTACTGTTAGGGCTGCACAGTTAATTGAAATTTAATCAAAATCGCAGTATAAACTGCTGCATTTTTAAATTTCAGGTGTCACAAAATTTGTTCAAGGAGAAATGTGTGTTTCAAAATACAATTTAATTTAAATATTGTGGTGATGCAGCGTTGTCCTGGCACACATCATATACAGACTTCAGAAAACATCTTTGTTTGGAACAGATCCCTGCAAAAATCACACTATAACCTTTTTAAGATGATTTTAATTAAAATGAAAAAAATTTGCCTATGTAAAAATTATCATTACCTCTCACCAAAAATCATATCTCAATAGCAATATCAGTGCATATAATCAAAATTAAATAATTTTTGAAAATGAAGCAGCCCTAATGCCTGTGTTTCTTCCCATCCAGAGTCAGAGAAGAACAAAGGTGAAGATGTGCAACATCAGTTTCCACAACTGGTTGTATTTGACTCATTTAACCAAAACAACTGAAAACATTCAATATTGGTAGAGCACATGCATTACTCTAAATAGCGGTATCTTTGTGCAAAGAATAAAACACTGAAACTTTGGTCCTGCTCTCCTCCCACCTTGAATGACTGGGGGGAGGGGCAGGTGAGCTGTCAGGATGAGAGTGTAACTGAAATCTCCATTATATGCCAGGTTTGTCCTGCCCATCTGAGTGTGAGCCAAAGCGGCAGGACACCACCTCATTTCTGCTCAATGTCACTTCAGTGATGAAAGCAGACTTCATCTCGGATTAATGCATAAAGATACCGCTATTTAGAGT
>JAQFJA010000003.1:5335084-5346337 GCA_029874485.1 Naso brachycentron
AAGCAGACTTCATCTCGGATTAATGCATAAACTATAAATCTTATACATGTAACACCAACTCTGCAGGCTTGTAATCTGAAGAATCTATGACATGAGCAAGGAGAATAAACAAAGTCCATGTCACAATCTTCCCAACTGTGGTGCCACATGACAGAGCCGAGCAAACGTGTTCTTTAGATCATGTGCAAAGAAGCCAATGTCAATTAAAGGACAGTAAGATGAGAGAGGAAGAGGGCAGTCAGCAAGAGCAACTCTGCGTTTAGTTTGCTGATAAAGCAGCAAAAGAGGGTTCACTCTAATGAGCTCGTTATCACACATCCATCCTCTTGAGCTATAATTCTTACAGGAGGGCGGCCTGCAGAATGACCCTGATTGTTCATTCACACTTCAGTCCCGAACGCGGTTATTCTGGTAGTAAATGGACACTCAGTAAAATGGAAAATGAGGAGAAATAAAGATTTCTCTGCTTGCAGCAATGACCACTTCACACACACAAAAAACCACAGGCTGACAAATACAAGAAACGAAACGGTAAGAAGAAGGAATTTAATGTCGTTAGAGTTTCCATGGGGGGGGGACTAAGCGGTCAGCTCACTGCTTTTGACCCAGTTTGTATTTTATCATTCACAAATTCAGTGAGGAAATGCTCACAGTGGCGCCCGGCTTTTACCTTTTTTCGTGCTTTTTTTTTTTTTTAAACAAAATTCTACCATCATTCTATAATGTGTTATAATAGGCTTAACTATAATCGAATGTGAGCTCATCTATGACCTCTCTATATTTACCAGGGCTACATTAAGCTGCATTTGTTCATATTGCGAATTATGTCTGTTTTGGATTTTAACAGATGCCCAGAGAGAAAATGACTGGACATGAAATGGGGGAAAACAGTTGAATGCATTCACCTTGAACCATTTAATAAAAAAGTTTAGACGGTCTTCATTGTGAAAAATACCTGCTGGTACAAACAAGAGCTGTTGCATCGTTTTATTTCTCTTACCAAACAGGCTGTTGCTGAAGCCGTCCCAGACGCATGTTGCCTGACTCCAAATCCACCTGCCTTTGACGCACGAAGCAAACGTAAAGTTTATCCCGATCACAGAAACCAGCAAATCACTCAAACTTATGTTGACCAGTAACAAATTGGTGGGCGTCCGGAGCCTCTTGAATTTACAGTAGAGTAAGATGACAACAACGTTGTTACAAAAGCCGAATACTCCGATAGTGCCGATGGTAAAAGCGAGAAGTTTGTAAGTGCCAACTGCAAAAATCAAATGTTCTGTACTTCTCTCGGCTCTGGTTTCGTTGGCAGGATTCATTGCGTGAATAAAAACTTGGTTTCCAGCATTATGCATTTGCGCGTGTGAGCGCGCGTCCTTCGCACGAGACTGATTAAAGCCGCTCCGAGTCCTCCACGCGCCCCTCGCGCCGCTCATTCAAACCAAACCGAGTCCACTGTTTGCTGAAATTAGGTCAATGTACCACAGTCAAAGTACAAGTATTATATATGGCTTGCATCCGCCCACACTTTCAAAGTAAAATGCAAAATGTTTGTGGTGGACACGCAGTTAATGAGAGATATTAAATTAAACGTCAGAACAACATAGGCTTTCTAAGGTGTCTTCGGATATTTCTATTAAAAATGAACGTTCACGCATGATACAGTAGTGTATTTCACTTGTACTTAATTTTTTGTAAACACCTACACTTGCTATGTCACACTTTTATTTCAAAACCGGAACCACCAAATAATCTTCTGTCTCATTGTGACTAACTACGGGAAAGTTGATGCAGCCTTCAATTAGATTTGTGCCGAATGAAAAAAAAAAAAAGTATTCATACCTCTACACCAAAACTCCACAGCTTATATATTGCAGGCTACCTCCCTCATACAACTTCCGTGCCCTAAAATGCTTCAATACATTTATGACTGCAGATGAAGTTTATGCTCACTCGGAAGCAGGAATGAATGCACATACAAGGAGCACTATTTTTATGTGAGGACATGGAGTGAAAGACTCTGAAAATTGCTGTCTTTTCCTCAACAATAAGTCTGCAGCAGTTTCAGGTGGTTTATTGACTGTGAAGCTTCAACACAGGACATGATGTCTCATTTCAGACGAAAAACAAAAACAACCAATCCTCCTCAGACTGTTGTTCCAGGCAACACAGTTAAGACTGTTTGTACCCCTCAGCATCCTTATTGTTGCACTTTACTTCTCACTGCACGGCTAAACCTGTTGTGTGCTATTTATTGTTGTCAATAGTATTTTTATTGCTGGCATATGTCGGCCTGTGTTTGTGACTTGTTGATGGTGTTTCTGTTATTGTTATTCTCTTGCAGTACATTTCCCCTGTGTCTTTTATGCTACAACACAATCACACTCCAGGAACAATAAAGATTTATGAAATGAAATGAATTTGAATTGAATGAAATTTAAATGATTTCGGATGCTGAAAAGACTGAACCAAACATTTTTCAGCTGCACCACGGGGAAATATGTTTCTCATGGAACCTCACAGATGAATAAACAAATACACCTATGATGTGCGACTGTTTATTACAGTGTTAATCCATGCTAATTATCTTGAGGGGAGCTTAAGGGATGATATTACAGTGAGTAAATAACAGGAAACGAGGCACCAATGTGGAAAAAGTGTGTTGCAATGGTCCAAAGTGTCATGAGTGTGTACATTTTTTTTTTTTTGCATTAGGACGACCTGACAGTTGTCCCGTCACTTCCCAACTTAGCAGATCAACACTTTCACATGCACCGGGCACCAAACGAGGACAAGAGCGACTCTGCTGAGTTTGTCGTGTGTGTTTACCTCCCGTGACATTTCGAGGTGTTCGTCTTCAGTCGTCTCGCTTTGTGTCCACACAGAAAATGTCACTGTGCTGAAATGTTGGATTCCTGCACTGACGTTGTTTCCGTCTGACCTCATTTCTCAGTGCCTACAGGTTGAATCAAAATAGCAGTTCTCTCTCGAATAACACAAGAGATGGAAGTGTGCGTTTGAGATGTGAATGACACACAGACTCTAGGAATGTTTTAATCATGCTGAAGCTCATCAGCTGACACACTTTTAATGTTCATTCACATTTTGAAGGTATTTAATTTGAGGTGGAGATAAAGCTTTATACTCATCTTGATATATGTTTGTAGGATTTACACTGTAGTCTTACATAAAATTTGTTCTTGTTTTTACACCAAGGTAGTTGAAAACGAACTATGAGTGCTGTGGTAAGTGGTTAATTTTCCTGTCGTCCATGCCGTCACACATCATATCCCTTTGATTAAGACTGACCCCTTTGTGCAAAGACTGCCGCGAATGAACAACTGCATCACCAGTGATCCAAAGATTTGATGAATATATATTGAAGCCAGCAAAATACAAGCAATAAATAGTTCATCAGCATTTGAGGAAGAGGAATTCCAACATGTGACGTAAATGTCAGGACTTGAACAGGTTTTATTGACAAGAAGTTAGTCAGACCTAGGTCAAGGTTGTAGAACAAAGCAGGGAAATCCACATTTCAGCTGACAAACACTGCAGACCAGTGCATCTCAGAACAGGGACAAGTGATCGCAAAAACTGCCAACAGTTTGCACCACATTAAAGTTGCTGAATTTGACCGTGTGCTCCAGAAGTTTTGCTTTATCCAGGTCAAGGTTGT
The DNA here is from genome assembly GCA_029874485.1 of Naso brachycentron. NCBI lineage: Eukaryota > Metazoa > Chordata > Actinopteri > Acanthuriformes > Acanthuridae > Naso > Naso brachycentron. Next base: position 5,338,764 of record JAQFJA010000003.1, read on the forward strand.
TTTGTGGAGGCGTCACTCTTTTATTTGTTGGGTTTTCTAAACCAATTCTACAGCCTTTGCTGCTGTTATAATCTTTAAAAGAACATAAAGACATACTTGAGTGTTCTCTATTGGTTTTTTATCTCTGTTCAGAGTTTCTGCAAGTAGGTCAAGCTTTCAACCCAAGCATTTCGCGCCTTCTATCTGTCCATCTCCATCTCTGTCTCTCTCTCTCTCCCCTCCCATTTGTATGTCTCTCTCTCTCAATTCAATAAGAGGCATTAAACATAATAGGTTCTGTTGAATGGATCTTATTAAAGGTAATCTCTGTGCATATGAGCCTTCACTTTTTAACAAAGCACAACTGCTTGCATACAAACAAGCAACCACCGTTGTGCCCCCTGAGATGCAATTACTGTAGCATTATAATCACTGAACTGTAAAACGCTTCTATAATGAATTTTTAAGGGGCTTTGAACTGTCAAAACATCAGGACTTTATCACAAAGCTCTGTACACAACTACCATCACTCACAGATATACACATTCAACATCATGCTCAGTGGCCAGAATAATGTTTCCAATAATCGTTTCTACACTGCAAATCATGGTGATGTAGTTTAGATTATTGGTATATTAGCTGTCTTTCTCATTGAAAGGGGAGGGGGTGAGAGTGACGTCACAGTCAGATGAGGTGACTCTGTTTTTGGCTACAAAACAGGGTATTTTTAAATGCAGTCTTGCCCAGTTTGTTGAGATTTTTAGCAAAAATATCATTTTTTGGTTATCCTAAGTGTTTTTAAGCCTAAATCTAACCAGACCTTATGCACAGCGTTGTCATAGTATTGAAATGAAACGTAACAAAACAAAAGCTTTAAAATATGTATGGTTTGCAGTAACTGTCAATAACTCCAGTTATGCTGCAGCGGTTTACTATGTAAGCTGCAGTCTGTCTCTTGTCAATGAGTTGGTGTGGAGCTCCAGAGAAGAGGTGATAATCAGAACCTGTCAGCTCATTCAATCATTGGAAGCACTTTTATACATTGCCAACACAGCTGCAGACAAACTAAAGGTGTTAATTTGTAGACTTTTGCATCTTTGTATTCTCCTGGCAAAGCAGTTTGAGTTGTAAACATTTATTCTTCATTGAAAATTACAAGCACAGTCCTTGTCTGAAATGGAAAAAGCAAAGTCCTGCACCAGTCAAAAGCCGGAACAAAAGAGTAAACCATTTCAGAGCTGTCAAAGAGATCAGTGCAGAGAGTGAGAGGGTGTGTGTGTATATGTGTGTGTGTGAGGGAAGTGAAAGAAATACAACAACATTTAGGAAAATGCATATTCCCTGTTTTAATTAAGTTAAAAGAGAACATGATGTAAACAGAAAGCAGGCAGTTAGCTTAACTAAACATAAAGACTGAAGACAATAAAAGCGAGTGTTACAGGTTGTAACGGTCAAAGGCCGCAAAAGGTGTCAGTTAGCTTGTTTTTTTTAAGTAGTCTTGCTACCTCATCTAATTGCAAAGAGAAAAATAAACAGTAAAAATAAAAAAATAAATACCCATTCCGGCTACTTTTTCCAAACTGTGAATTTAGCAATGCTAAAACTTTGAAAGCTAACCTCCCTCTGACATAACTTACTACAGTAGGCCTATATCCATTATAAATGTTAATTTTTTTTTGCAGTTTATCAGATTTTAAACAAACTAAATCCCTTCAGCCTACTTTTCAGTGTATTTTCACAGTCTATTCCCCTCCAAGTCTTTAGAAATGAAAAGCTAACTGTTAACAATTAAAATGTTTCAACTGCCCTATTAAAAAAACCTTCACACTTCATGTCCTAAAATCAACAATAAATGTGGTTATTTAGATAATATTTTAATACATAGCACAGCCAAAAGTAGTCAGCTGCAACAGATTAGCTAGCTAGCAAAATTGCTAGCTAGGTCTGGCCTCGCTGTTTTTAGCAGTTTGTCGATTCTCCCGAGAAAATTAGGAAAACTTCCTTTTGATTTGCAAAGGTAACAAAATCCAGCTACCAACACCTCTAAAGCTCAGTGATAAATATATGATATATATTTTGTTTTTTTAACAGTTCATATTTAACTAATGAGATGAGTAGTCATTTTAATTTATGAACTACAGCAGTTATATTTCCCTTTGTTATCCAGTCTTTATGTTAAGTTTAGTTTATTGTCTGCTAGCTCTAGTGTCATGCTTAGCAAATAGATGCTACTGATCTTTCCATCAAACTTTAAGAAAGAAATTGTAAGGTAGTGCAGTTCCCAAAATGTCAAACTATGAGCCTCCTTTGAAGGTTTTACTGCTACAAAACCTTGTAGCTATAATTAAAAGAATTGGGAATTTAAAAAAAAAATACAAATATACAACACTGACCTAATTGTCTGGGTTTGGGTTTGGGACTTTTTTTTTTTTTTTTTTTAGCTTAAATAGCCTAGGCTATTTTTCATTTTTATTTGTGGTCATGTCATCCTCATGTTTTTGGCTTTAGTCATTCAATTACCCAAATAGTGACCAAGGCAAGACTTGCTGGCAATGATGACCCTAATGAGCTACAATAAAAGGCCTTTACTTTTAATTTTGATTCACCAGATTGATGTCACATCTGAAGGGGCTCTGCAGGAGCTGCACCTGCTCTTTTATTAAACATTAGGCTAAAGAGAAATAATGCATGTTTCTGCAATCAGCTTCTCTGAAATTGTTGTGCTATATAATCCCTGCTCTCACTGAGGGATTAACATAGAAGAGAGTATGAATTTGGAAGTTGAGGACAAATAATAGTGCCGCTGTAGTGTTCTTTTAGCTTCTCACATCTGTTTTCACCCAGCAGCTAAAATGCTTGTGCATTTTCAGCCTGTTGCCGTTGGATTAATGGTTTAATAAAATACAGTTTAACGAGAACACTTCTCTCATAGGATATAGACTGTCATTGCCATGATCACACTTTCCTTCAGGAGACATTTAGTGAGCACGTGCACTTGCTAAATGCATTTTTCTGTTGTGTTTAAGTGTAAATAAGCTTGCCTTAGCATGCAATATCAGATTTTCATTACATATCATACCTGGGGGGGGGGATTTAATTTGCACCAAACTCCAAAACAGCTCACTCAAACTGCTGTTCACAAGCAAGAATGAAAAGCCATAGTTCCTAAAGTATTTTGTGTTAAGTTACATTCATTTTTTTTTGCCTGCAAACTTAAAATTCAGGATCATGAAAGTTATGCATAATTTAATACATTATATTGAAATACTGCCAATCTGTCATACTGTCTCTCTGTTATTGCTAAGCATCTTTGAGGATTTGCCAGAGAAGCTCTTCATCTGACGAATAAAAATGTCTCAATATTTCAGTCCTGTTGCAACTTTGTCCTTTACACATCAGGGTACATTTGAGGTTATTGTGGGGTAAAATTAAATAGAGATATACATAAAATCTGGAACATGACATGTGATTGTTGGATCAACCATAAGCAATCCCTGTATCTACGTTCTCTATAACGACTTATGTATAGAGATAAATTTTTGCATATGCAAAGGATGTCCACATGATGTGAATAGACTGTAGAGAAACAATGGCAGGAACTTCCCTCAAAATTACTTTAACCATTGTGTTCTGATGTTTTATGAGACGAAAGTCAAATTCCATCCAGCTACAAGGGCATACAGAATTACCCTGTAATCACAGTGAGTCAGAGATTGGTGGCCCAATTCTGCCCTTGCAAAATAAAGCTTAATTATAGTGGGCAATGATGTCAGCCAACTTCAAGAAATAATCTTTTAAAGGGATTCAGAGCAGCAGACTCTAGATTAACATGCTAACCTTTCTGTTGCATCTTTATCGAGTTATGAATAATTCATTACAGTAAACCAAATCTTGCTGTTGCAGTAATCGGATAAGACAGATGTGTGTGTACGTGGAAGTTTTACTCCAGAGCTAGAGTGTCACAAATGTAAAGTACAACATGTGTAAACAGGCCATAGTGAGAGACACTTGAATAGGTTATCATTGACACTGAGGTCTACAATTCTCAGAGCCACAGACGAGCAGAAGAGGTATTCTTGGAAGCTACAGATCTTTTTTCCACCCCTGGAGGTTTCTTTCCTCCAGTGCAGGCTCGCATCCAGCCGGGTTTTGTTGTCAGGCTGGTGTCTGGTTTTGAGCCTGTTCAGTGTTATCAAGTGCTGCCAGAACGATGCAGAAGGAAAATGTTACATTTTTGTGCCATAAACTATTTTCAAGTTCCTCTTCTCCAAATCTGCAACCCTGACCCTGCTTTTAAAATGTAGCCCTACTAGGTCACAGATTACCCTGTTACAATGTAGCTGCTTTGATTACTTAATTATAATAATTTAACTCATCACAACTGATTACTTTTTGATTACTTTATCAAAAAACATTAAAATCTGGTTTAAAAGCTTTTTTAGTTGGCTGTACTTTACACTGTGCAGTCATGTTACAGCCTTTTTATGATTCCACATATATTGTATTCAGCACTTGGTGGTACCCAGTCCTGCTAATGAACCTACAGTATGGATTTGCAGCAATGTTTGGCATTCTTGTCAACAAGCTCAGTCAGGTTTGTGAGTGAGTCATGCTGGCTAGGTAGGTAGCGACCCCTCAGATGCTAGGTTGACTTCGCACCTGTTCTTACCACCATTTTAAAACGTAGCCAGTGCACTGGGCAAAAGTTTAGCAGGCATCAGGCACATGGAAGGCTATAGCCAATCAAGTGAAGAAAGGATGCTTTTTGAAAATTGGTATAAAAACTTTTCGATCATTTTAAGTGTCTTTTTCAGTTGTGTATGTGAGCACACAACGTTTGAATGTGTATGTGCTCAGTCACTTGATTGTGTGACTGCTTCAGTTGTGTATGTTGTGTTTTACTTGTGTGTGGTTTTCAGCATGCAAATTAGATGATTTATATGTGTGTATATGTTAGAGTGAAAACACATGAATATGCACTGAAAAATGTCCCAAAAAGTCCCTCATATATAGTTCCCTAGCTGTGTGTTATGTATTTTCAGTACTTTCAGTAGTTTACCCTTTAGATACATTTGTTTCAAAGCAATGACACAGATTTTGTTTGTTTTTCCCACATACTCTCCTGTCCTACATATCTTTTTCACAAACACAGTTTGAAGCTGTTGTCAGTGCAGCAGCACTCTCATTTGTGCAGGTCTCTCTTCTGAGCACTGACATCCTTTCCTTCCTGTCAAATGATTTTTCACCTTTGTTTATGATGTGACTGACATCTTGAATTTTTTTAAGTGCAATACTGCAAAAAGTTCTGAAGTCAGTACAGAATACAACAAACACCTCCTCCTGTATAAATGTGGAGGATGTCTGGCTCACATACAAGTGCATGACAAAAGTGTGGAAAAGTGTGGAAGTGTTAGTTTTATCTCTGCTATTTGCTGCTGTTGCAGATGCACTCTAGTCTAGATTATGTGCCTGTTAACACTAAAAGCATCACCACACACTCATCCAGTGGGACCTGTCAGTGTCGGCTGTCTATTTTCTGCTCGACTCCATCAGCCTGTCTACCCACCTCACCCCTGGGTAATCTCATGCCAGTCAAGTGCTGCTTTCTCAATCATCCATAAGAGTGAGAGTGTTTGTATTTCTCTGTGGCTAACTTCTCTGCAGTGGTCATCATTATAAAACTTAATAGCTTTGCAGACAATGTCTCTTCACCTCTTTCTGAAACATGCACTGCAAGCAACCCTTAGTGTCATCTTTAATGTCCTTTGCTGTCACAGTGAGAAATGCTGATTCATAAACAACTGGTGGTCCTCCTCATCACATTAATTGGATTGATGTACCAAACTGACAAAGGCATGTGCACGTTATTATAATAAGCATCTCTTCAAGGCTTAATTTACAAAAAGTCATTTGCAAATTCCCAAGCATGCGTGGTGGTCGGGTGGGTCGATTTAGCAAAAGGCCAAAAATGTAAACTCTATACTCTGAGTCTGGGGGAGGCTCCCCTGAGAAATTGTGGCTATTTAAAACCAATTTATTGTGATTTTACAATTTGATTTGCATAATTAATGTCCATCTGGATTAATTTCTGCCCTGCAGCTGAGGCAATCAGCTCTCCAGTTATTATGTTAGATGTGGTAATTTGTGTTTAAAGTGCTTCACCCTGCTCAATCAGATTGACTCAACAGGACTCCAGGCGCAGACAAAAACATATATATTAACATGAATTTAGAAGAATAATTTCAAAAAGTGTGCTAGAAGCTATTACTCCACTAGCTTATAATTGCTTTGGTACAAGCCTTCAGGTTGAACTGCTAATTTAATGTTGTTGTACTGCAATAATATGCAAAAGTCAAGCCTGTGGAGATTTGGCCTATAATATAATAACAGGTGAAATCACTGTTTACATACGATAAACCAGAAATGAGAGACGGAGCTCAACCAGATTCTTTCAAAAACCTCATGTTGGACCTGTTGGATTTTATTTGGCAAAAAAAGATGGTGTGATTAGTGAAGACAATACTGTCCCACTCACCATACATTTACACCGTACACCGTACACCAGTCTGCTTATTACTCACGAACACTGTTAGGCACATTAATGTTCTGAGAAAAAAACAGTGATAAGTCAATATCACTAAAATAATAAATAAGTCAAGTGATTAGCCTTTGCCTCGGGCATATTAACGGAATGAATGAAAATTGAACAATTGTTTGAATATATTTTTACTTCTTTGATGTGTTACACAGTGAGAACCCTGTATTTACATGCTGCCATACATTCCTGGTATTTTCATCCTCTCTCTTTATTCATACAGACAAGTGAGTCAATGTTTGTTAATTGATGTTAAGTATTAATTACCATGTAGACTATAGCTGGCAAGTTCATGTTAGTCACCCGGCTTTCTGCTGTTTAAAATGAATTTAAAGAGGTCATGTAAAATTATGGAGGAAGAAAGCTATGCCATGTAGCTAAAGGCAGGAGTAGGAATGAACTACTCAATACGCAGGATGGAAAGTAACAAATTACATTTACTGAAGCTACAGAAATTGAGTAGTTTTTTCATGTAAGCAGCTTCTAAGAGTATTGTTTAAAATCAGTAATTTTACTTTTACTGGAGTTCATATTGTTATAAGTAATTGTACTTCACTACATTTTAAATAGCCTCCATTCCCAAAAAAAAAAGAAAAAAGAAAAGCAAAATAAAAAAGCTGAAACAATAAGTTAATGCACAGGCATGGAGATGGCTAGAAATGAAGAGATGATTTTACAACCCTCACCGCCCCCAAAAATGTAACAAAGCAACTTTGATACTGAGTACATTTAAAATGAGCTACATGTTATTGTTACTTGTGCACATTTTTACATTTTCACTTATACTTAAGTAAAATTTTTACCAAGGCAACTGCTAGTTACTTAACTTAACTTAACTTAAGAAACCAAACCTGGATCAATCAGAACTCAAGAACTTTAGGCCGATATCGAAACTTCCCTTCTTGGCCAAAATGTTGGAAAAGGTGGTCTCCACACAACTCACATCATTCCTAGAGTCTCACAACATCTATGACACGTTCCAGTCAGGGTTTAGAAAACA
>JAQFJA010000003.1:5398990-5409725 GCA_029874485.1 Naso brachycentron
AGACAGCGCTCATCCCGCCCCTTGGATTGAGCGGAGGTCGTTGCCAGACTATACATTTTAATGTTATAGTATGGCTTCCAGGCTAGAGTTCTGTTTGAGTTCAATCTGAGGTCTATTTGTAACAAACAATGATACTACAGTGGAAGAGTTATGGGACAGATGGGTACGTTGAGAAAAAAACAGACTTCTGTGTTGTTCTTTAGAATAAGGGGATGGTCACATGTTCAAATGTATTCAAACGGCCTGAAAGAAAGCCACACATGAATTACTGATTTGTAGTTTTGGCTGCAACATCACCAAAGTTGAACCCCACGCTAAAAGAAGATGTGAACAGGACAGAACTATGTCCTAATAATTTTTTACTTCTAGTCTGTGTGACCATGCTCCTGTTCATGTATGTTTTTCATCCTCTGCTGTATGTGCACTGTTTTTACTTGAACTTTGATTGTTGCTGCAAAACACACTAGGAAAAAATTCTGCACTCTTCCATCCAGTATTGAGCAACTAGAATCTATTTATTATATAACTTACATAAGTTCTCTGCATGCCTGTTTGAATGCGACCTGACATTGCCACTTGCTTTTATCTTTCGTATTGCTTTTTCCTGCCCTTTACCTCACTTTATTTGTACTTCAGTGACTCATACTGTGAACACTAAGCACAGCTTAAAAACCTCTTAACAAACTCTGTAACATTAAAGTAAATTAGATGACTAAAGATGGAACAGGAAGCCATATCCAGGACAAAATTTATAAACTAATAATTACAGTGATTGTTTTAAATGTTTTTCAAACTCTGTGGTGTTGCTCTCAGTCATCAAATTACCTTTTCTGATCTTAATTTTTGTTGCTTCAAAGAACAAAAGTACTGGGTTTGAACTTGGCCTCTTTGTGTGGAGTTTGCTTGTTCTCCACGTACTCTGGCTTCCTCCCACAGTCCAAAGACATGCAGGTTAGGTTAACTGGTGACTCTAATTGCCCATTGTTGTGAATGTGAGTGTGAATGGCTTTTGTCTCTATATGTACATCTATATAACTGGTGACTTGTCCATCGCTCAGTGCGGGCAGGGATTGGCTCCAGCCCAACCCTGCAGTGAATAAGCAGTTGCAGATGATGAATGAAGGAACATTTTTATTGGAAGTGAAAACTTTAAATGAAAAATGTACGTATAAGCTACATATACTTACTTTGCTTTTGTTTATAAACTAAAGCTGTTCTTTTAATTGTAGCCTTCGGACAACATTGATCAGTTCGACCACTTCTGTTTGGGAAATATCAGACTAATGTTGGCCTTAAGCGACATTTCAAGCTTTTCAAAGTCACAAATAAATCTCTGAGGTCAGAATAAAATCATTAGAGTTTTGCTAGAGTTGTGGCGTGCTCCTGTGAACTCAGTGTTTTAAGGCAAGTCTTTTTCTTGTCTTGGCCTTACTATAAAATCAAACATGTTTAATATTTTAACAGGTCTTCAGTCTTGTCTAATACAAACTGTGATTGTCAATGATGTGAACATTGTTGACACTGTCACCAGCACCAAACAGGAAGCTTCATGTAAAGCCTGATTTATGCTTCTGCGTTCACTGCACATGGAGCTTAAGCCGTAAGCCATGCAAGTGGCCTACACTATCTATACGTATATATATGTATCAGCATCTAAACCTGTACGTTGGCGTGGCCGCGCTGTGGAACTGGTAGACCCTCAAGCACTCCGTGTAAGTGGTAGTCCTTCAAACACTTTGTGTAACTGGTAGTGAGCCGGGTTTCCAGGGAGGTTTCTGGGATTCCCTGCCCAGGGGAGAGAGTGTGTTTTTGGGCCTTGCTCTCGTCCAAGCCCCCTGTCTTTTCTGAAGCTTTCGGCTTCATCACGTTTTCTACCCGTGCTCTTAAAAGGAATCTAGTTGTAGTCTTGCAAATGTGACCCTACAAAATTCCCAGTCTTTGCAAAATCTTAGCCTGTGACTAAAAACTCAGGTCTTTAGATGTGAGGTGTTAGACTTTAGTCTTTTAAAAGTCAGATGAAAGTTTTTTCAGTCATCTAGTGTATGGAAGGCATAAAGTAGAAATGTGTTCTGATTTACACCCACATAATATAATACAATGAACCTCCTGGGAAATTAAAGTGTCTTTGATTGGGCTGTAAAAGCAGTGGAGACAGTGAATTACTTTCAGTTCAGTCAAAAGGCTGCATCAAAAAAAAAAGGCAGCACAAAGTGCCTAGTTCTCTCCTGTGTGTTGTCTGGGATGTTCCCATGTGAGTCCAGGGCGCTCTGTCTGCTGGCGCTCCTCTCTCTGAAACCATCAGGGGCCACAGCACCAATCCCGGTCGCCGCGGAGAGTAACACACTGCCTCGGCACACATGCAGAGAGGAACACACCTGCAACAGAACACACACGCAGCGAGCGACGCAACAAGCCGGCATGAGCAGTGCTCAAACATGGGTGTGGAGGGCAGCTGAGCCATCTGTCTCTGTAACTTGTGTGACATTGTGCCCGCGCGCGCACATAAACACACACACGCTGCCTGCACACAAACAGTTTAATGCAGTTACAGAAGTCCATTTACTAAAATGCAAATTCATGCATGAAGAATGAACACATATCTATACAGCGTTTTTTAAAATTACATACAATGCAGTCCTACTTTCATAAAATCATACAGAACTAGCAAAAATGCACAATAACAGCTAACTATTTGTTTTCCAGTGGAGACAACCAAGAAACGTGTTGGGCTAATAGACCAGTTTGGAGCGGACATTGCTGTTACAACACTGCAGTTGCACACACACTGTGGTAGCATAAAAACACCAGAAACAAGCAGAGGGAAACCAGAAACTTGTGACTAGATACACGTAGTAAGGATAGAGGATAACTTGTTGTGCCATTGGATGTTAGAATAGAAATGCAAAAAATTATCCTTATTTTTAAAAAATACCATCCTTGTATCTGTGATGATTAGCCTCCATCAGAATATGGATTTGATGAAAACATATAGTCAGTTTTCACATATGCAATTCAAATTTGAAATAACATTCAACATTACATTGTTCTAATGCTAAAAGTCATTTCAGCCAAGTGCAAATTTCCGCACGGATTATTTGCAAGAAAGTGCATAAAAAATGATTTCATGTGTTATAATGGAAGCTTGCACAACTTATGTGAGGGAAGAAAAAAAAAGGAACCACTTTGTCGTCTACGGAATTCGGTCAAAATCACACGCTGGACCGATGAAATGGTTTGTTTTGTATGCTGTCACAGTTACCAAACATTGTCCTGACTCCGACTGAAAATGAGAGACAATCTGATCATTCTGGCGTCCAAGCGCACTGTTTAATTTGACCAAAAAAAAGGGATGACTTCCTCAACACGGAGGTGAAAGATGTTTGGCGGTCAATTGCCCAGAAACATGGGGACGATGATGATGGTAAGTGCTGAAGCTAAAATATACTTGTAGTGAAGCTTACTATAGCCAGGGCGATAGCTAACATGTAAAAAAAATGTAGATGTTCTTGCTATAATGATTCAGTATTGATATTATTAGTGGCATAGGCTGGTTCCAAAACCATCTCCCATTTTTCTTGTGTTGATAAATGAAATAACATTAGTCAAGGCTGCTATTCTCCACGTCAATATGCTCTCAGATAATAAACTGCAATTTCTTCCTTTGATGCACAATTGGAACACAAAACTGTGAAATTTCGCTCTGGACATGCAGAAATTTGAGGCAAGAACATTCTGCAAATCCTTGCTGCATTTGCATTTTCATGTTGAACAGGTGTGAAACGGCTTTAACCCGGCCATGCATCTGCAGTTTGCTGTCAGTATGTACTTTACTGTAACCCTAACCAATTTACCAGCTTGGTGGCCTTGTGATTAGAATGTCTTCCCAGTGATTAGGAGATTAGGGTTCCATCTGCCACTGAGTCATACCAAAGACTACAAAAATGGTACCTGATGCCTCCCTGCGCTCAGCATCAAGGGTTGGATTGGTTGTAAGACCCTGTGACATTCTGGCGCCATGTCCAGGGGGTATACGCACTTGCACATCAGGTCGCTCTCAGAAACGGGAGGTAGGCTCCTGGTCTATAGGCCTTCATGTTTCTCAAAGGCTACTATGTACTGTAGGTGTTTACTTGGTTATAGTCCCTGTCTTGTATAGCATTGTTTAATATCCTTGCTGTTGGCTAGGCAGTACGTAGGTTCGTAATATACAGACATTATCAAACAAATCTCACCCTCACAAAGTACCAAATGATACGTATCAAGACATTTGTATGTCTTAAGTTTTTCTTTCGTGTAATAGCTGGATTTTTCCACAAGGTATACAAAGATGTCCGGCCACTGTGACTTTGGCCATTTAGCTAGATGCTTCAGCCAGCTGGCAGTGAGTACGGATTAGGACACCTAACCTCATTGCTAAGAGTTAGCTTGTTAATGTAAGACGGTATGTCTTCTGCTGGCAAACCATTAAAATAATTGTATAAGGCATTCAGATGATCCATTTTGTTAAATTTGGCGCTCACACCTTCTGACACCATTAACTTACACTACTACAAAACTCTCACTCTGTACCACCGGTTTGGCCCCGCCCACAAAACACATCATAATTTTTGAGAAACTCAAAATATTCTGCAACTCTATAACTCATTTTGCCTGGTCACTGCATCAGAACAAAGAAGATTATAAAACTTATTACAAGGTATAATAATGCTTCTGTTATATTGTCATTGTGACTTTTATTCATTTTCTAAAAACACATCATATCTGTGGAAAAATGTTAACACGTAATATATGTTCATTTTATAAAACATCATAAGGTCTGCACCTGTAAATGGCTTGAAAAAGTAAGTTATACTGGAGGAGAAATTAGACATTCTTTTCAGCATAGCAGGCAAACTTTTCCACATATAAACTGCTTACTGCTGCTCTATAAACCTGTAATAAATGATTTTCTGTCATTTCTAAAGCCATGAGTAGCAGCTAAAACATGTTTTCTTACTTTATCCTTATTTAAAAGTAATGCCACTGTTAGACTACAACCCTGACAGGTTTTTTCAGTTTTCTTAAACGGCCAACTTCAGTGGTTTGGAAAGTTTTTCTGTTTCAAACTCGAGACAAGCAGCGTAAGTGTAAACTGTGTGGTGATTCTGTTGGACACACAGTGTGTGCCAGGAATATGCTTGTCATTTTGTTTTTGTTTTTTTCAGTTGATGTTGTGTTTTGGGTTGTGTTATGGGAGGAAGTACTTGTTTTTTTTCCCTCCCAGTTTAAGACTAATTTGCCACACAGCGCTTTTGCCCGCGAATTTGCCGTTTACACAAGGAGAGCTTTCTGAATGAGGTTTCTCAACAGTCTGAGGTGTGCTGTCTAAACTGTTCCACTGAGGTTAATTTTCTCCAACGGACAGACCATGTGCTGATCTCAGGTCAGGTAAACAAGCCTATCCTTGTCTGCTGAAGTAAATCAACTGAGAAAAACAGGAATTGGAGAAGCAAACCCAGTTCTTAACATATTTACCAAAGCTTTCCTGTTGCAATTCATGAGGTGTGCCTGCAGTAAGACTTTCTCCTGTCTAACAGATTTAGTTTTAATCACATGTTATCACCTCTCAGTTGGCACATCAGCCAGCTCCACCCATCCTCCTCCAGCTGCTGCAACACATGTGTTCACACCCATTTTGGAGTAAGCTACATCATTATCACCTGCTGCCTGTGGGAGACCCAGTGAGTGAAGTGAGGAATCAGACATCACAAAGCTCTGTTACAGAATACCTCTGAAACATCTGTTCAGTCTTTATGGGCGGTGATGAATCTATCAAATGACCAACAAGAAAAGATGAGAATATGGAAAAAGCTGTCATGTTGTAAGCTTTCATTTTTATGATATAATCTCAGGCGGGCATTGAAGGCTAGAGTAACTTATTTCAAAGTGAACTCTAAAATAATAAAGATAAATGTAACAACAACATTCCTCCTCATGAGTCTGGAGGCATTTGATGCAATTTTTCAACTTTTTTTTCACAGCGCTTATTAACATTGACGAGAAAAAAATGATTAGCACACATGTTCGATGTACATTGTTACCAGCTGGAGACTTGACGCCACATGTTAACAGCTTCGTCTATGACTGCTCCATTTACATTCTTATTAGGGCTCACTCTCAGGGTTGCACTATTTTGCTGTAGGTCCTCAGGTGCACATTTATTTTCATCTTGACAGAAACATTTCACAATGTTCCCGACCCTACAGGCAGCATGCAGGGAGGGATCCGATCCTGAAGGCACTGGCCAATGTTCTGAGTGTAGGAGATGTGCGTCGGAGTGAAGGGGAGGAGGGGACTGTGGGTAGTCTAAACACTGTCTCACTCTGTGGCTGTATCCCAAAATTTTTGTGTGTGTGAGCGCCGGCAATGCACCATCCTGATTCACAGCAGACCACACACCAGAGCTAGCACCTTGGCTCTTGTGCCTATTTTAGCAACTGAACAGACTTTGTCAAAGGTGGCTTTCAGGAGAATGGACAACTAATAGTGCCATTAGTGGGTTCAGGATGTTTTTAAAGAAATAACACTTTTTTTATTTTCAATTGTTATTATCATGCCTCTATTTGGTGTGCAATCAAACTATAACTACAACCGAAAGCTATGCTTATTTGTAAAATGTCCAAAATTGATGACACAGTGTTACATTATGCCACTGTGGATGTTTTGTTTTTCTAGCATCGCATAAACTGATCACTTTACAAATTACTGTAAAATTTTTCCAACTTCTTTAGACATTTTCTAGAGCCTCTCACATTTTGATCGTTTAATGCTGCACTGATTAATATTGTTGTACTAACAATGAATTAAATGGCCATATGTGAGGTGAATGGGGTTATTTGTTTTATTAAAAAATTACAGAATTATAACTGGATGATGTGGTCCATTTGAGCTCTATGAGCTTTTTAGGGTCTTTGTGCTCATTGTTCTAGATTTATGGCTCATGGTGGTTAGCTCTAAAGGTTAGCAACTAGCTCGTAAACAGAGGTTTTAGGAACCAGCCTTCTTCCCCCAGAGTTGTAGGAGAGTAGGTCTAAATGTTTGACTCTCATTAATCAAATCACCAGAAACATGACTCTAAATGGCCAAAGTGATGGTAACATTGTGGGAATTTCCCATTGTTTCCACCACCCACCATTCCTGCCCCTCAATCATTAGACAAATGCCCATTGGTCAGACGGAATGTTATTCCGACAATGTATAACCCATGGCTCCAACGCCCCATTGGTCTGACAATACACTCACCATTCTTTCACCTGCGGCTGTCTCATTCCATTTCATTGATTAAGGCTGTAGCCTATGATTTGGTTCTCAGTAGGCTACCGTGTGACTGACTAAGTCTTCTTTTTGCTGCCAGATATTGCCTGCTAAAAATCTTAATCAGTCAAAAAGCCTACGGCCTATGGGACATTCATTAGGCTATCAGTATTGTTAATTCTTGTATCGCTAGCTTGGTAAGGGTTGGAGATAGACTGGTGAGTGTACTGTCTGACCAATGGGGTGTCGGACCAGTGGTGCATATGTCGGACAGCTGAGTGGTCAGAATAATGCGGTGTCAGAACAATGACATGGCACCAACATTGTATCATTGTTATCTGAATGTTAACTAACACATTCGCTTGAAACAGAGGTAACATTGTTTTGCTTATTTCTTAGACCTTTTTTAAGTATGCATAGGAAGTAAACCCAGAAGCTCAATAAAGAAACCACAACAGGTAACTAGCATTTGGTTGCGTAATTAGACTACAGAACAATGCAGACCCACTAGGACACAAGTATCTTGCAGTGTCAACCACATGAATAGAATGTAGATTCAGCACAAAACAAATCAGCAATAATTAAATGCAAAAGAATGAGAATGAGCCAAACATGTTAAAGCTAATAAATGTTATTTCAGATTTTTCTGAAATTACTGCGACACAGAGGAAGCTTGGGAGGAGATGGTGGGAGCAACCACTGAAAAGACAGAGGCTGAGAGTGGGTGAATTTTCTATGCTTTTTATGATACATCAACCTGGGAATGCATCTTGGCTCCAAGCAATCACAGTTGTTGCAGTCTGCATTTACCACAACCTGTAGTAACATTTCTAAGGGACCTGCGGAGCAGTATAGATGTAACACAGAAATATAAAGCTTTTAGGCTTTAGAGACCAGAAAATTAACACTACTTCAAAAACGTGTCTGGAACAAATCATCATAGACAATGTACATATACCAACCAAAAGACCAGAATGCAGTGTAGCCACAGTCATGCAGCATTCTTTTATTTTCTTAATGGAAAAAACTTGCCAACACTCACTCCTCAATGTTATTGCTTGCCATCATCACTGCTGTGCCTTTCTGCACGCCTGTGACGTCCATGTATAAACCACAACTGATTGCATCAAATTGAGGCATGTTCTCTGGCAGACGGAAACAGGACAAACTTTGAGGGAAAACATGCGAGTAAATGTAACTTAATGTTACACTTCATCGCAAAATCACTTCTGGAATGCATTAAACATCTCAGATTGATGATAGTGTAAGAGTATCTGATGGAGAATTTTCCTTAGCCTTGAGGAGACAAACCCTCTCTTTAACAGTAGAGTATCTGACCACATCCACGCCAGACTAGTGTGTCGATGTCTGGCTCATATCCTTGGAAAGGGAACAAGTGATACATCATTTGGTAAGGAGTGAGTCTTCCCACTGGAATTCCAGTAGCTGTGCCACAGGCCACCCTCTTGCAATCAGCTTGTGGTAGTTCATTTCCACCCGCCTTTATCCACTCGCTCCATCCGCAACCAAAGCATTATTACGTCCACGAGGATTGGCTGCCTGCCCTCGCCTGTATCGTGAAGGAAGCTGGGGCCAGCTGGAGGCCTGAACCTGAGCTGTGTTCACTTCACTGGTTTGAAGGAGGATATTAGCACCAACACTGGTCATGGTTGTCTTATGTGTGCTGGTGGAGATGTTTAGATAGCATGAGGGACACAATGTGCTCTATGTACAGTGTTCTCAGCAGATCTATGATGTATTTTTTGGCCACTGGCAGAGTCGGTTACTTATTCAAAAGGTGTTGAACATGCTTCACTGTGTTAAAATTTGAAGAATGTACACAGCAGTGTTTTTCAATGCTTTCTCTTGTATTAGTTGGTACGAGTAAACTGATGTTTACATGTAATTACTGAGCAACAAGCCAGATAGTAAATTTTCCAACTGTGTATCTTACGGGTCACATGGGGAAGAGGAGAAATATGCAGCATTCCTCATGAGATACAAATGAGAAATAGAGTGAATAGCTGTTCAGTTCTGCTTCCGAACCTGGAGTATATTACATGGTTGTTGCATGACAACTGGGAGGGGAATGACGTCAACTGTAGCCCATCACTGTCTGGTTACCTCCAATCTGATCAAATGATTACTTCCTGTTTGCTCCATGCCTGCTTGCATATCCAGTGGGAATACATGTGTCTTATCTGTTTACTCAGTAAATAACATTCCAGGGCTGAAGAAATGTTTCTGTTTATATCGGACAGTTAAAGATTTGATGTGTCCAGTAAATAAATCACACTTGTTATTACTGGAAACATCCACAGAAGAGAGGACTTTTAAATCACTAGCAGAAAGTTATGCCTTTGATTTAATTGAACTGAACTGATAATGCCAATAATAATAATGAGTATTTATGACCTCTGGGAGAGTTTCGCAGCACTGTACATCATCAGACTGAGTGTGTGTTGGCTACTCTTCACCAGCTTTATTTAGAAGTATGTGTGGTTTCATTTCCAGCCGAGAAATGTGCTTTGTAACATCTGGAGAGATTATCTCCAAAAGCTCAGTTCATTAGTCGCGTTGGCGGTTTCCAGCTGTCGACTCAGAAACACTTTGATTAAGTTGATTGCATTCATGCTTCTTAGAAAATTGCTTAATTGTGTAATTTGAAAAAAAGAAAGAAACACATTCTTGAGGATTTTCTTGGGCATTGTTGCTCATTTTTAATGGCAGCTCTATGTAAGGCATGCATCCCACAGTAAAGCTCATGAATGGTTCCAAAACAGTGCTGAGCACGGAAAGGCAGAGAGGCACGGGAAAGTTTGAGCCAGGATGTCTGAAGATACCCAGACACCATGCTGCACTTTTATCTCAACAGTTTCACTTTGACAGTTTCATTCTCACAATGATACAACTCAACAGGAAACTTCTTTCTCTACTAAATGGACATAATTAATCTGTCTTTAACTGCTCTTTTTTTCTTAAAAGATCAAGTGATACCACATTTTTTAAAAGTCTAAAGGGTTATAAATAATTCATAAATTAGGTTGACATTAGGTTACATTATAAGTCATTAATAAACAGTTTTAAACAAGTTATAATAATTGGTTATAAATGGTTAATAAATTAGGTTATAAAGACCTTATGAGTCATAAATAAACGGCTATGAACAAGTTATAAGGCTCACTTATCCCAGTCATAAATGTCAGTAACTCATTTGTAAATGTCATAAAAATGAGATGCAAAGACACATTAAGATTTGATGGTAAACAAAAGATACCAAGAAAGGTTTATATCTGAAAGTGGGACCAAAAATGAGTGAGTAGTACACCAAGTAAAGGAAGGTTGCCAACTGTGCCACATCTGGAATGCTGTCCTAAAGAAGAAACCAACCAACATGAAGCATCATAAGATACAACTTTATGGTAGTAAAATTGGGTAATTA
>JAQFJA010000003.1:5539079-5554546 GCA_029874485.1 Naso brachycentron
TTTATTGTTATAAAAATAAGTTAGCATAGCATGATATTTTCACGTTATTTCATCTTAAAAACTTACCATGTTGAAACGTGAAACTTTTATTGTTATAACAAAATATTATTTATATTGTTAAAACATTAAACTTATCATGTCACAAAGTGATAATTTATTGTTATATCAATAAACTTATCACTTTATAACATGAAACTTTTATTGTTATTACAATATGCTATTTATATTAATGAAACATGAAACTTACCACATTTTAACATGATAAGTTTATCGTTATAACAACATATTATCATATTATAACAAAGAATTATCATGTTATAATAATAAATTATCATATTATAACAAGATAAGTTATTGCTATAACCATAAATTATCACATTATTCTGTGATAGGTTTCACATTTGAGCAATATAAATAGTATATTGTTCTAACATGATGTTTATTGTAATAACAATAAATCAATCACTTTTTTATGGCATGGCAGCAATACACTTCCGTAAACTAGAAATTTGGCTCAATAATTCGTTTGGTGAATTTTTAGCAACAAGTCTGTTGTGGATTTTTTCAAAATCTTCAGAATCAAACCTCCAACCACAACTATCCACAAGGGGTCAACGGACAACCTGTCATGGCTGCTGCCCCTGTATTCACAAAGGTAGAGTCATTCTGTAAAGGCTTCACACTGCTACTGTCTAGTCTGTGTTTATCAGTGTAACACACCGCCTGTGTTATCACCCCAGAGCCTGCAGGACATCCTTGTTTCAGAAGGCCAGCTGGTGGTGCTAGAGTGCCGTGTGAAAGGCGTGCCGTCACCTCAAGTGGACTGGTACCGGGAGGGAAAAATCATAGAGGACGCTCCTGAATTCAGGATCCTGCAGAAAAGTAAGCCCTGCTGCTGCCACACTGCTGTCATGTTGAAAGTGCAAAGTATTTCTGAGAGAGCCGTGTCTTCTGAATTTATTTCACATGCACTGTGTTTGGAGAAGTAGGCGACTATGAACATGCAAGATTTAAGACTTAAAAAATTAATTTACTTTTAGATCAATTTTTAGTTTGGCTTGAACATATTTATTTAGTTTAATGTGTCTTACAAAACCTGGCGAGGAGATAAGAAAATAAAAATGATGCTTAAAATAATAATAATAATAATAATAATAATAATAATAAAAACAGTCTTAAAATTGCTCAATTCAGTAAAAGAAATGCTGTTAATAAGCAGAGTGTCCATTAAAATGTCCTGAGAGATAAAAACATTAAGAACTTGACTGATAAAGCTAAATATGTTGCTATTGAAAAAGACTTTAGAGTTAAGGATGTTTTTAACCTATATGGTTTCAATAGTATCAATGGAAACAAAAAACGGAGTTCTTAAGCATTTTTAACATTCCTCTCTAAATGTTTTCTGAAGTTTAGGAATTTAGCTGCATACACATCTTACAAAGGAAATGTCAAATACACAAATAAAACTTGTCTTCAAAATATTGTAGCATGTTAAGTTATAACGAGTCTCAGAGGAATCAAATATTCTTAATCCAGAACTTCAGCTATTGCACAATATTGCAGTTTCATGATGATTTTGGAACTTTTTTTTGTTTCAGAGCCCAGATCTCCAGCTTAATCAGGTGCATGTGTCATTAAATTGTCAGTCAAAAACAAGTGTTGCCTGTATACAATGCTGCAGTGTGTACATATTACTCTGCTGAAGTGTTTACAGTCTTTGGCTGAGCCTTCTGCTCTTCCTCAATACATAAGCCAGGGCTGCGTTTCTCCGACTCTGGACCATATAAGGTAGTCTCTCATCCTGTATCGAACCACCATGGCAGATCCCTTCAACCTGCTTTAGCTGCAGATAGACTCTCAGCCACAGTGACACAAAGAAACACTTGCTGCTGGGCATTTGCAACACAAGTCATGTATCTTTCCTCACTGTCACAGCCAACCCAAACCAGCTTGACTATGTGAGTATCACTTTTTACCTCTAGAGGAAATATGCACTCTGGTCATTGCTGAGGTCTTTGCTGAGGATTCGGGGGTGTTTACTTGTACAGCGAGCAACAAGTATGGAACTGTGTCCAGCACAGCTGCACTAAGGGTCAAAGGTAACACTTCTGTTTCACTTTGCAAAAACATCACCAGCTATCATGCATTATTATTAAAATACATAAAAAACTGCTGATATCTACACCTTTGATTCTTATCAGGCAATGGCAGCGACAGCAACCACGTGAGGCCTTTTTCCAGGTTAACTGTGGAGCCCAGTCAAATTCAAGAGCCTTCCCCGTCAGCTCCCACTGTAAACCCTCAACTAGAGGTTACTGTGACCAACAGCATCAAGCCCCACTCCAGCACCATTCGCCTAGACCCACGCGTCTCCAGCTCTGTACGTCTTGACCCCTTAAACACCAGCACCCTCCGTCTGGACCCCCACAGCTCCAGCATGCTGCGTCCAGACCCACTGCGCACCAGTCTACCCAGTCTGGAACCCTCCAGTCTGAACAGCAGCTCCGGCATGAATTCTCTCAGCACCAGCGCCCCAAACTTAGATCCTTTCCACCTCCACCAGAGTTCTCCTGGATCCAGAGGAGCATATGCAGAACCAAAGAGTGGCGGACAGGTGCTCTCATTCCCAAAACCCTTCGTCTCTTCATCTGAGTTTGAG
Source organism: Naso brachycentron (assembly GCA_029874485.1). Classification (NCBI taxonomy): domain Eukaryota; kingdom Metazoa; phylum Chordata; class Actinopteri; order Acanthuriformes; family Acanthuridae; genus Naso; species Naso brachycentron. Next base: position 5,541,739 of record JAQFJA010000003.1, read on the forward strand.
ACCTCACCTGAGCAGGAAGTGTCGAGACCTTCAGTGACATTGCCTGACACCAGCCCTAAAGTTAAGGGGACCTCAAACCATCAGAATGGGAGTCCCATTGTGGTGCCCCTCCCTGATCCCCCTCCTAACTCCTGCCTGAAAACAGGCACCCTGACGAACCACAGAGACTCACGCTCAAGCTCCAGAGTCGGTCTGCGTGTGCACTTCAAACTGCCTGAAGATGAGGAGGATGAGCAAAGTGACGCATCCTGTCAGTCCAATGAAGACACCACACAGATGTCAGTCAACAAAGAACCACCACCAGTGCGCGCAAAACCCAAACTGTGAGTAGAGAGCAAATAAAAAGAAATAGAAGAGTCTCAGAAACTGTGCAGCACACAGCTAATAGAATGGTCTGGAACAGTGTCGTAGGAGAAAAAGAGATATTATAGATGGGATATTCATATTGTGTATGCCTTAAATCAAAGTGACATAGATGGGCTGTATTAAGAAGTGGGAGGTTCCTCCTCCACAAGCTCAACTGGCAGCTGTAATCAGTTGCCTTTCGGACTTCAAATGTGGACGTTCCAGCTCTCAAAAAAGGATGGAATTTTCTATTTGTGAGTGTACTTTTATGCTTTTATGTCTACTTAATATTTCAGACAAATGCTGTAAATGAAATCGTGTAGGGTTTGATTAACTATTTACTGTTGTTTTTGTACACAACATTGTATGCTTAAAAAGAACAAAGATAAAATGGTAAATTGTCCCTTATTGTTTAGTCTGCAGTAACTTCGTTGGAAATAGGGAACTGTTAAGAATGAGAGCTGAAAGTGTGTAGAGCTTGGACAGTGTTTTGTTTGTAGGCTACTTGTTGGTGGCCCATAAAAGGGCAGAGGATTCTTCATGCTGACTTTGGCTCATTCCTGCTGGGCTTTGCTGCACGGACTTAATTTATGAGAGCAGTGCACTGAGCCTCTCTCATTTTCACCATGTATAGTGTCATTTTTTTGTAGTAACCTTGGTTTTGCTTTGATCAACAGGGACCCTGCCCAGCTGCAGCTCCTGCACAACCAGGTCCTCCTGGAGCAGCAGCAGGAGACTGAACCTCCGACCCAAACCAACATCCAGCCTCAGTCCCACCCTTCAGTCCAGATCCAGATCCAGCCCGAGGTCCAAGGCTCCCGTGAAGTTCCACTGTGGTCACCCAGAATGCACCATGATCCCCATCCAGCACATTCGCAGCCCTATCTTAACACCACAACACCCCAATCTGCACCTTCACTGACCACCGTCCCTCCTGCTTCCAGTCTGAGCTCTGCTCCAGCACTCAACACCATCTTTTCACCCGTTCATAACACCTCTCCTGCTCCTCCTTTGAGCTCCCTTCCCTCAATTCCTCAGCTGAAGATTTCCTCCCTGGTGACCTCCCCTCCGCCTGCCCCACAGCTGACAACAGCTCCTCCTCTCAGTATTGCTCCTGTGACCCAGATGAACACCATCCATGCCTCTTACCTCAACCTGTCCCCTGCAGCTCTTGCCAGAACTGAGCCTACACCCAACTTTTATTCTCCTCCTGCACCAAAACTTAGCACAGCCCCCACAGGTTTGACCCCAGCCCCACAGCAGATCACATCTCCTGCTGCTCTGCTAAGAAGCACCCACGCCTCCCTCATGAACCTCACAGCCAGCTCCCACGCCTTCAGCTACACCCGGCCTAAAGAGTTCATAGCTGCTCAGACCTTCTCACCCGTCAGGAGTCCTTCTCCAACTGAATCACCAGTCCCTCTGCTCCAAGAGCTGGCAGCTGAGCTCAACTCCTCTGCAGCAAGTTCACCCACTCTCCCGCCGTTCTCCCCACCACTCAGGACCTTCCCCACAAGGGTGCTTAAGTCTCCCACCAGCCCCCCATCCCTTGTGTCTTCACCTACACCAGGGTCAGCGTCGTTCCTCAACAGCAAGTTTGCCACACAAGTCCAGTCGCCTCCCCAGGCCTCCTCCCCCACCTCGAGCAGCTCCACCCCCAGCCCCATTCAAAACCCTGTGGCGTTCCTGAGCTCCGTCCTGCCGTCCCTGACCCCGAGTCAGCCCACTAACTCAATGGGTCTGCCCAGAGGAGCTCCTTTAGGGTACGCCCACTCTGACAGACTATAACGTGCTCAAGATTGGTCAACTGTCACATGCTCTCATACATTTTTCCTTTTTTTTTCTTCAGAACAAAAAAGAACATACCAAAGGTACGCACCCTGTCGGCTGAAAACATTCGGGAAAGCAGAGAAACTCTCCTCCATGACATAGAGAAGAAGCTTCGGTTCAAAGACGACACTCCACAGTTTGCACATCAACAGGTACAGAGTGGTTTCCAGCTCCGCAGCTCGGTTTGATTTCCCCTTTTTGACTGCTTCGGTTGCATTAGATTATAAATTAATATAATGAGAATCCAATTCAACACCTGAATAAACAAAAAAATGTTTTCAGATGATTAAATATAAGGCTGATTTCAGCTTCTGTTGCTTTCCTGCTCAGTTAGATATTAGACTGCTGTGTGAATATGAATGTCAATAAATGGCACATTTGTTGACATGGAGGTATGTGATTGCTAAGTTTTAACTAACCAAAACAGTTTTTTGAATATATTTTTTTAAGCACAAAGTTGACTGTATAACAACCAGTTTCTCCAGTTTTCTATTTATGTATTCATTTTTAACAAATATGTAAAAATGAAAAATCCTAAAGAGACATGAAATCACTCACACTGACTCAGAAGCAACGAAGAACTTGCCATCCATTATTCCCTCCCCATTCACGGTAATTCATCACTGTGTGTCCATTTTTAACAGCATACGCATGTTAATAACCACAACTTGTGTGTTATTCCATCAGTGTTTGTTTGTTTGTCCTGTGTGAGTGTCTTTAGTTGGTGTTCATCATCCATCCCTATCCTTTCATAGAAGCAGAGTGTTGAGGGGAAAACAGCGAGCAGACCCCTTGGACCAAACATTCCTGCTACTGTCATTAACTATGATGAGGTACAAGGATCCTCCCGTCCCAAGCACTGCTTTGCTCGAGGCTGTTATGGGTTCTCAAAATGTTTCAGACCAAGATTACAAAACTCTGGATACTCTCATATACTCATCCAAACACCGTGGTTAATCAATATCTCTAATCAAGCATTCAAGCTTCTGTTAACTAATATATAACTTGCACTAATAATCTGAAAAACATATTTACAGGTTAAAAGTCATTACATTACTGAAATGTAATGATCCTACTGTTGTGTAGTGCTGTATTCCCCAGTTCTCATTTAACTAATGTTGTATATTTCCCACTTAAGCTTGCAGCCCATTTTTTCTGTTTGCATTTCAGATATTACCAAAAAGTCAGCATCACAGTTTTTTTTCTTCACAACACTTTTCTGACATTGACTTACAGTCCTGCAAATATACAGTAGATAAAACTACATCTTTCTGCAAGAACGTAGATGACAAACCATTAAGAGGTTCTCAGTATGAATCAAAATGTTGCAAAACTGTTTTTTAACTCTGAAGTTCCTCTGTTCTCTGTTTTACCTTCTGCTTTACTTTGTGTGGTTGGATGATATTTTTACCGGCCAGGAATGATGCTGTCAGACAGATGCCGCTGCATGTTCCTTATCATTAAGTGGTTTAAAGTCACATCTTTTGAGATTTGAGTTACAGATTGTTACTTTAATACCACTGCTACATGTCAAATAGATGCTTGATGGCTCGTGTTTCTGATGGTTGCATACCTCTCCAAGAGCATTTGTTTCTTATTGGTGCAAATCAATTAAGCATGTCATTGTGGTCAGCAATTTTTAGGGCAATGTGTTGTAAGTATAATGACAGATGGTGCACGCAGTAATGCGACGTGGACTGTGGCAAGTACTTTTATTCAGTGGTTTTCCCTTTCCAGGAGTACAAAGTGTCCAGTTTTGAGCAGAGACTAATGAGTGAGATTGAATTCCGTTTGGAGCGAACGCCAGTGGAAGAGTCGGATGATGAGGTGCAGCATGATGACATCCCTACAGGAAAATGTATCGCACCCATTTTTGACAAGAAGCTGAAGAACTTCAGAGCCATGGAGGGCGTGCCTGTCACTTTCTCATGTAAAATAGTGGGAGTCCCTGTTCCAAAGGTTAGAGGTCAACAGAACAACAACTTTGCTGCACAAATGGCAGCATCATCTTTTATACCTTACATTCATTCTCCACATCTCACATCAGGTTTACTGGTTTAAAGATGGCAAGCAGATCTTAAGAAAGAATATCCATTACAAGAAGATCAGAGAAGGGGATGGGACCTGTGCTTTGCATATAGAGTCCACGACCAACGATGATGATGGCAACTTCACCATCATGGCAGCTAATCCACAGGTAATACTTTACACTCAGTTTACTGCTCATGTTGACAACTGCAAAGTCTGATTTTCTATTTGTATTTACCAATCATCAGGGACGAATCAGCTGCTCAGGTCATTTAATAGTCCAAACGGGACCTCCCCGAACCCGACTGACACCTATTCACTCTCAGAGGTGAGCAGGACTGAGTGTGCAGTGTGATCGGCAGAGGTAAGAAGAATCCCTCTGCAGCATGAAGAACCTGCCAGTTACTGATTTTCCTCCGTGACAATCTGCTTCTATCTATAAATCTATTGATCTATCTGTGCCCTAAAATGCTAACATGCACCATAACAAAGACATATATGCCTGGGAATGCTGAAACATACAAAATTATTGGAAAGAAATGAATAAAACTATACAAACCATATTTAAAAACCACATTATAATTGATTTCAAGACCATATATCTAGGATATATCCTCCCAGAAAAAAAGTGTAGCTAGATATCTTTCTGCTGTACTGCTGGCAGCAGGGATAAAGGTCTTGACCAAAAAATGGATGGTACAGACTGAACCAACTATCAATAACTGGAGAGAAGTGAAGTTGGACATTTATAAAATGGAGAAGATCACGTTTTTTGTAAATTTAAAGATGGATATTTTTATTAGACATTGGAAAAGATGGGAGAAGTACGTTAAACTACATATACCGGATTTTATAAAAATAATGAATTGAGGGAACATGAAAATATTTGTGTTTTCTTGTTACATATAATTAACTCACCAAAGTATCTGTAGACTTGACTTTCATGGTCCTAAAAAAGATGTCATACTGCTACATTATTATATTTTTGTATTATCTCTGGATGTATATAGTTGTTTTAATTTTTCAATCTGCAAACTTAAACAAAAAATAAGAGAATATAAGAGAGTATATTAAATAACTGCTACACTTTCTGTTAAATAATTTAGTTTTTGAAACTACCCTATATGTACACTATGTGTACATGTACAACAGACGAAGCACCTGAGGAAGAAATGTTTGTACATGTACAAGAGATGAAAGTAGCTGATGAAGAAATGCTTTATGTCTCTACTTCAATAAAAATAAAAATTAAAAAATACAAAGACATACGTGGATTAATATCAAAATCTTCCACATCATGTGTCACTCACCATCTAATGTTTTTCAGGGTGCGAACCCGCATACAGGAAGTTGAAGGTGAGCAAACCCAGGAGCGCTTTTTTCGGCCTCACTTCCTTCAGGCGCCGGGGGACATGCTGGCTCATGAGGGAAAAGTGTGTCGGCTGGACTGTAAGGTAGGCAGCAGCTGTGGCATGTTACATATATATATATAAACTGCTGCAATTTTACCTCACCTGACTTTCCCCTTTTTGTCTTCCAGGTGACCGGCCTTCCCAACCCAGAGCTGATGTGGTTGGTCAACGGGAGGCCGATCTATCCAGACCTGTACCACAAGATGTTAGTGCGGGAGAATGGCGTCCATTCTCTAGTCATCGACCCTCTTTCGCAGAGGGATGCTGGCACATACACGTGCATCGCAAGCAACAAAGCAGGGCAGAGCTCCTTTAGTCTCGAACTGAAAGTTGTGGGTAAGGACAGGACACAATCAAAGACCAAAAATCAGTTGAATCCATTAGTGGATGTCCCATCAGTAATCTGAGCCATATCCTCTTCAGAGAAAGAGATGAAGCACCCTCCCCAGTTCTTGGAGAAGCTGCAGAACATGGGTATTCCTGAGGGAACTCCAGTCCGACTGGACTGTCGGGTGGTGGGTATGCCCCCTCCAGTCATCTTCTGGAAGAAAGACAATGACACCATTCCTAAAACTAAGGACAGAATCAGGTCAGTAGGACTTCTGAGCTAACATGATGCGTCAGATGGTTTGTTACACACAACCATCCAAAAGTCCATCCAAGAAACTGTTTGCAAAAGGGCAGCTACTTTCAAAAAGTACTTGCTTTTTGATCCTGTGATAGATGGTGATCCTGTCTGTCACGGGTTAACTTGAACCAATTAGATCAACCGTATAAAATAGTTGACAAGCTCCACCAGTAAAGCCAGTTGGTAAATGGCTGATGCCATGGCAGCCACCATTGCTGTTGTCAAACAACAAACAGTGGCTTCTCTCAATGTCATCACACCTGGTCCGAAATATAGTAGTTTGGTCACAGGTGCATAATTCAAAGCCTGAAAGGATGGATTTGTGAAATCACGTAAAAATCTGGGGCCCGATTTACTAAAGGTTTGCATGTGTAAAAATGTGCAAACTTGATATCACCTGCAAACAAATGTGCAAACTGATCTACTACAGGTGCCCACTGAGGATTGCATCTCTCAAATGATAGCGCACACTGTCAAGTCAGCACCTTTGCCTTAATGAATATGCAACATGGGGCGTTTTTATCTGAGTGTGCAAAATACAGGGAGGAGATCAAGCAAATACATCTGTTTGAAAGGAATTTCGGTGACTGCAGTTTGCATCTGTATCTGATGAGTTTAAAAGGGAGTTGTTAACCCGAGGAGTCATAGGCAAAATAAAAGAATGCGTAGAGAACGTATTTTATTTTTCCTTTTTCTCAGCTGGTGTCTTTCCTCCAGTGTTTCCTCCCTTTCTTCCTCTCCATGTCATTTTGTATTTGCGCTGGTGATTCTCCAAACTTCTCCAAACTCTCAGTGGCAGAAATCACTAAAATAAGCAAAACCCTCATTTAAATACTGTCCCCTCCACCATGTTTGCACCTATTGTCGGTCACGCCATTATTCTTAGTAGATCACTCACAAAACGTGCACCAACACAATGTGCGATATGTTAGACTGCACACGCAATTTAGCACTCTGTGTTTGGGATCTTAGTAAATCAGACCCTTGATCTCACAGATTCATCTGCAAGGTCACATCTGAGCTTCTCCATGTAGCCGTTTCAGTGCCCTGCATTTCAACTTAATAAAAATCTCCATTGAAACTGAGAGTAATTCTTAATTATGTGCTTCTTTCAGTATGACCCAGGATGCAACAGGGTATGTGTGTCTCCTTATCCAGCCAACAACAAAGGATGATGCGGGCTGGTACACGGTTTCAGCAAAAAACGAAGCAGGAATTGTATCCTGCACGTGCAGGCTCGATATCTATGGTTAATATTCTGTCTAGCTGTGTGATTATCAGTATTAATTAGACATTTGCCAGATTTTTAGGACGTCACTCTAAATAGTGATACTAGTTATTTGCTGCACCTTCAGCACAGTGGCATCAAAGCATCCCTGCTCCCATGAGGAAGGCTCCGCGCACAGGCAGCCGCTACGCAGCTCTGACAGGCCAGGGGCTCGACATCAAGTCAGCTTTCCCAACATCGGAGACCAGCCCCATCCTCTTCTCCAGCTCCCCTCCTGAGGCCATGCTGGAGAGCGAGGAGCTGTGAGCTGCCTGCAAGCACTTCAGCGTGGTGACCCTCAGAGGCCTCCCAGCATGTTCTGTGACCTCCTTCAGGTCAAAACAGTAGGGGGCTTAGAGGAGGATCTGAGCAGATTGTCATGTGATTTGTGTGATGAATTTGAAGTGATACATCCAGAATAGAACGGCAAACAGTTATGTGTTAAAGCTATCAGCACTGATAGCGGGTTTGTCACCATTCCTATTTACTCAAGTCATACGAAGAGTGTTTCACAAAACAAAAAAAACAACAGATTTGCAAAGTCTTAGCTCATGAGCCATCAGTGGAGTTGAAAAATGTGTTCTGACTGGTTTGAATGACTCATGTTTGTTTTCTACATCATATTTAGCTGTGATAGTGAGGTTGTTGCTGAATGTTGCTGATAACATCTGTTCTTAACTGGTAATTCTTTTCTCACAGTTGTACTAATACCACTTTACTGCAAATTATATATACCTATACAAGTAGTAATAGTTTCTTTTAAAGTTTATAGAAAAAAAGTAGTTATAATTAATTGCTTATTAATAGTCAGAAATAGTTAATAATACATAAATATACATTTGAAAGTGCCATTTAGATCAGTTTTATTTAAATGGCTCCAGCAAGGTGGCACTCTTTCTACATTTAACCAAATAATTTCTTGACGTTCATCACCGGTTCACGTTTTTTCGTGCGCGTGCATGTCGATGGCTGATGAACACTAAATATTACCTAACTTAACAAACACTGCGCTGCTCACAGTCATAATAATAACATGCTGTTAGATGAGTCTTATTGGTGATTGGTACGTGTAACACAAACAGTTTTCTTTGAAATTCTGTTTAGTTTTCAGGTGATTAAATTCATCTTTGTTTTGACAAAAGATGTTCTCACTTGTATTGACATTTGAGATAATATCCGATGGATGAGTCAAATTAGACTAAAAGTTTTTGGAGAAGTCTTTTTCCTGTTTTGTGTTTAAATGTATCCTGTAGAGGTTGTTACTGAACTTTGATTCAGATACATTAAAGTCAGTTTGAAAACATTGTGAAGAAAAGTTTGACCATGCTCAGCTCATGTAAAGTTGCACATTGTAAAATAATTTTGTCCTTCTCAGAATAAAGTTATATTTATTCAAATGAGAGACGTGTTTTCTTTGATGGAACAGGTGGTATAATGCTGTGTATTGAAATTATTCATATGTTTTGGTTTCCCCTCTTGTTCAGATTTGGATGTAGAATGCGTTAAAATAGGTTCATGGGTAATTTCTTCTACAGATGTTCCGATACTACTTTTTCCTTCCCGATATCGATTCGGATACCCAAACATCCGTAGGGGCTGATACTGAGTACTGATCATAAACGATTCCTGTAAAACGTAAGGTGTAATCATTATTAAGTCAAATAAAAAGATTTAAATAGAACTCCATAAAAGCGTAGTGCAACAGCAACCTATAGGCTAAAATCTAGGAAAATCTATTCCTTTTATATACATTTACTGATGGAACTTTCCAGTGTAAAATACCGTCAAATGTAGACACTTGCTAGCTCCATCAAATCTCTGTTCTTCTTACAGTGGCAATACAGGACTCCTTCCTGTGTACTGTTTTAGAGAGGCAAAGAAGAACTGATTTCAGATAAGTAGCATCACTTAGAGCTAACTAACCTAACTGGGAAGTAGCTGGGTTAAGTTTAACAGCAAATAAATCACATGGTGTCGTACTCACCAATACTGATACCAGCATTTTCGGTGGTAACGAGGCATTTTTTGATACTCTCGTTTCTTCTGCTACATGTGATATTAATGTGGGTTTAAATCTAAATGTCTGCTCTCACTGCTGACAGCTTTCTTTGGCTGAACTGTAATCAGAGCCCAATTAGCTTAAACTGGTGCCAAATTCAAGACAAAAAGGAAAGCTCAGAAGCCAATTAAGCATTGCTGATTAGTCCAATTAGAGGGGAAAAGAGTTCAAATAGGCATAAAATTACATTCACCTTTCGTGACCTAATTACACTGTGAGCCTCACTTGAACAGCTGCCAGGCCCACTTGTGAACTACAGTGCTGTATGTGTAACTTGGTGCAAATATCTGCAGGCTTTGAATGATTTGTTTTGATTTTCTTCATATTTCAAATGCTGTTCTACATTTTCTACATGCATTCAACTTGATTACTGCAGTATCAACACAATAATATGAGTAATGTTTAAAGTTTAGATTCTCAAAGTAGCAAAGAAAAGTACACAGGTCTAAAAGTATTAGCAAACTTATAATATTCACATTTAAATTAAGCACGAGCTTATTCACACTGCTTATTTAAAAGTAATCCTGTAATGATAATGAGATTTATCAAATCCAACCACGCATGCAGGGAGAATCATTTCTTGCACTTTCTCCTGAGCTGAAACATACGCTTTGTGCCCTAATCTTCATAGGTCCATAAGGAGAGCAGGATTTATGAGGGTACATGTTTCTGTCAGAGCAGACGGGTCACTCCTCAGTTGTGACATATGGCTTTTGACAGAGGACATGGCTCAGGCACTGGTGCTCAGACAAGCCAATCACATGAGGGGTTAAAAAAAAAAAAAAAGGGTGGAAGACATGGAAGGGCCAGGCCACGTCTGAGACGAGGCCCTCAGACAAGACAAGCAGCAGCTGGCAAACTACATCAATCTGTAATCAATGAACCAACTGGTAGATGGGATTATATGCCTAATTGCACAGCTAACCAGTCCATCCCAAAATGACCAGACAGCATCAGCTTGTGTCCATGACCCAATACCAGAGACAGGCATTATTCTAGGCCTCCGACAGTGATTAATCATTCATAACCTGCCTCTACACCCAAGCTTTGAGTTTGTCAATAAAGAGACAGGAGCTGCATGTCCTTCCTGACAAAGGATGGCGCCGGAAAATAAAGCAGCAGAGATGGACCAAATATATTTAGATCCTTTTCTAAAGTAACAGTCACAATATCACAGTATAAAAGTACTCCATTACAAGTAAAAGTCCTGCAGTTACATTTTACTTAAGTTAAAAATACATGATTATTGCTCAAAATGTATTTAAGTATCAAAAGTACTTATTAAGCAAAGTGGCTAATTTTTAAAGTGCTACAAAGGAAGAGAACTGGTGAGCTTTGCTTAAATATTTTTGATGAATGACGGGTGCCGATCCTAAAAAACCCAAACATGTCCATGAAAACATCAGCACTCACTGAGATGTTTTAATATTTTTTATTTTAGCACAACTCATCAGTGAGTGCTGACGTTTTCATGGACACATTTTCATTTTTACTATGTAAAATCGGTATGTACTATTATATAATATTAGAGATGCATTCATGTGTAAACAGTATTTTAATTTTGAAGGTGTTGTGCATTTTTTTGTATTGTTGTTATAAGTAGTTAATAACAATATATCATAATTTATTAGCTCTTTTTTGGCCTGTAAAAATTAGTAACTACAGCAAAACTAAAGTAGAGTAGAGTAGAAGAAGCATAAAGTAAAGTGCAGTAATAGTTTACAAAAAACAGTCTAGATTCAATACAACTTTGTCTCAGATAAACATCATGTGTGATGTGATTCAAAGCCCAACTGAGATGCCATTATTTGTATTTAAACTGTCGTTTTTTGTGTGTCCTTTGGTCAACAGTCAACAGTGTGTTTGAGTGTGTGTGTGTGTGTGCGTGTGTAACTGAGGAACGTGCTCAGGTCAATCCTCCTGAATTACAGAATTCAATGTTGGCAGATGGGAAGGACAGACAGACAAATTATTCTGTCTGTCTAATTTTCTCGGACCACTACACAGATCAATTATTTATCTCTCACGTGGTCCCAATAAATAAAGAACCTTAATGCATCCCACATACTGTGATTCATTAAGACCACAGCACTGACACACACCCCATCACTAATGTGCTTCTCACATATAAAGTCGAAAACATTTGTGGAAAATTTCACATTTTATCTGTTCACAAACTGCTCTCTAAATCTCAGACGATGCCATAATCTGTACACCATCTTGGCCCATATTGTTTGAGAAGCATAATCCCCTGATGTGCTGTTAAAATCCCTCAGGTTACAGGCCACACTTCCACTTCTGTTGCCTCAGGCTAATCTCAGATTATGATCTTAATCATATGGAGACCAGTTACATGGCAAGTGAAAGGAACTTAATAAACACTAATAGACTTATAGCAAATTAGGTTTAGCCATTTAATTTATGAGTGAATGAGATTAATTTGTGACACCCTCCGATTTATTTCTGGGACACACAGCAGTTATATTTTATACAACAACTGTGTCATACATTTATCAAAATGTTGCAAACAAAAGAAGGAAATATTTGAAAATGTAAAATACTGATTAAGAAATAGAACATTTTTAATATACAGTCATGTGAGATACTGTCTGTTTGTGATTCCTTTCTTCGACACAGTTCAGTTAATTTTTTTTATTTTGTTTTGATTTAAAGTTTATTTTGGATATGCAAAGCACAATAAATGACAGACAAAAAAGAAATATTCCAACCTTGATAACTATGTGTACATATTCAAAAAGTAGTGAGAAGTCAAAACAAACAAAAAAATTAAAAATAGTCTCTGTTTAGTACCATTTTAACTTTTTTTTAAAGCAGTTTCATTTATTTGCTAACACTTGACAATTATTATATTCCATGATTATTTAATATCCCATTTAATTAAAGATTAATGAAGAGTTCAGTCTTTTGTAGATACTAACTAGGTTTTGTTAATTTTTCATACGTAGTGGGAATGTGAGCTTAACTGGAAAAGACTCACATCTCTGGCTTTTAAAAGTTTGTTTGCATCATCAGCTGTGGTGAGTTGTGCTACCAGATGGTAGACTTTTGGTGTTTGTGACACATGGCCCTGAGTGAAGCCACGGCCGGATAGCCCAGCCCAAGATAATTGGAATTTCATTAAGGTTTTGTTTGTGTGTGTGTGTGTGGGTGTGTGTGCAGAGTGCGCGTATAGTGTATATGCATGTGTGTGTGTGTGTGTGTGTGTGCTTAGAGTGGGT
>JAQFJA010000003.1:5556204-5566739 GCA_029874485.1 Naso brachycentron
TATCTATTATATGTAGTTACATCACATACTGACATCCTATTAGATCTTTAAAAAGATTTATATTTGCAAAACACATCTCTGAAATTGCCAGCTAAAATGCTTAATTGAAAATTTACACAATAGTATATTTTACTGCTCATTTCAATAAAAATGCACTCTTAGTATAAGAAAGCTTGGGCAATTTAAGCCTGATAATCTCCCTTTGTGGTCTTTGTGTATTTTAAGAACGAGAGTTATCAAGGAGGACAAGTAATTTACAGCAAATTCTTTGTTTTCGTGCGGGTCAGGTTGTCAGTAGCAGTACTGGCAGATCATGTCTGCTGCACTGCCTCGCTCTGCACCCTGGGGAATAAATCATCCTATTGTCTTGAGCTCCTGCGCTCCGAGATAAGACACTTTTACGTCAGTGTGTGACCAAAGTCCAAACACTTAAAATAGACCACGTCCGATCTTTTGACGATTCTAATTTATGTGACTATAAAATAACACATGTAGGAGTTTTCAAGTATTAAACTGATTCAATCCTGCAACAGGATAGCTCAATGTAAGAAGATATAAAACAGGATGCCATATGATCCACAACTGTCCGTTGTTGAAAGCACACAGCTACAGCTTTAAATGGCAATAATCAGCCACTGAAAAGTGATTGTTCCAGATTTGAAAAAGTTTGAATGGTGGCACAAGCCACAGAAAATGAAGGAAGCCTGTGTGCCAGATCCTGCCATGGCTTCAGAGGGGGAGCAGAAATTAAACTCTATTGTGTGTTAATGGCTGCGTGTAATCGCTCTGTTCAGAGCCGCTGAAGCATGAACACCCATTGCAGGGCCCAAACTCTATCTGTACAAGTATAAGACATCCATAGCAGTGCATTAACAGTATGTCAGACTACTAATAATATAATGCAGTTTATTTGTAATTATTTGTTGGTATATTATTGTTACATCGCCTCATAATGTACTACATTTTATTCCTCTAAAAGCACAAAATAAACAAACACAAAGAGAAACAAGGACAAATATAAATATATATCTTATAATTTACAGAAAATAAATGATACCGCTAAAGTATTCGTTAGTTTGTTTGATTAATCATTAATTTTAACCAAAAACACTCAGATACTGGTGTGATATGTGTTTCAGGGGGACAATGAGGTGCCAAACACTGATACAGATGGTCATAATAATTCATATGCCGCGTTGAATGCATGCATACCTAATAAATGCTTTCTGACAGTTGGCATGTCAAAAATGAATAGATGGCGGAGTCAAAAGTGCGCAATGGTAATGAAGCGGAGACCATTCGTGACACTGCAGCTACACTCTTCATTAATTCAGTCACAAGCCGCAAACAATCGGTGACAGAAAATATAATCGACATGCAATTAATTGATTTGCTCAACAGGAGCACGTCATTGAATGAGTTGTTAATCAATAGTGACAACAATGTGCTCAGCATGGAAGTAACTGAGAGGCCAAACAAATTAAAATTTCTTTTAACTGGTAGTTATTCACCCTTCCAAAAGGGCTAGAGATTCTCTTTATAAGACATTTTGATCAATTTAAATGGTTGTACAGTATGTGGTATTGTTGAAATCCCTCTAACGAGATGAGTTACTTAAATTTGCGACTATTAAAATGATATCAGCCACTCACTGCCAGTTTAAAGAAGGATTATGAGAGAGGGAGGCAGGTTGTCTCTTCCCCAGGGCTAGTTATTGACGAGGACTTTACGATATGATACACATCATGATACATGGGTCACAATTTGATACATCATGATACATTGCAATACGATGCATATTGAGATATACCGCAATATTCCACATGGTTTACTGAAAAATATAAAACAAAGCAGAAATACAAGCTGCTGTTTACGATCTGGGTAGTCTTAATGCATCACATCACATCACATTGTATTGATAATTCAGCAGACAAATTGATGCAAATATTTTAATTGTAAATTTCCTTTCCAATTTATTTTGAAACTGGCAAATTAACAAACACTGATGTAGCTGCCGTGATATAAAAATTAAAAAATGCAATTTAAATGCACTCTTGCACTTAAACTGGACAGGACACTGAAACAAAGGAGGGTGTAGTTCACAAACCGTTTAAAACATGATTTTTTTTTTTTTGGAGCTGAAAATCGATAAAGATATCATGAAAATAAATATCGCAATATAATGCCATATTGATTTTTTAGCACAGCCCTACTCTTCACTAATTTAACGTTGTTTTTTTTTTTGCTCATTTCATAGCGTTTTACCAAATGCACCTTCAACTAACATGAAATGATCAGAGGGGCCAGGCAAGCATCATTTAAAAAAATATACAAAAGTTTATACAAGCTAAAGATTAGAATGCTTTTAAAAGGTAACAAGGATGATGGTTAGTACAAAATCTGGGCGCTATGGACCAAACATCATATACCAGTATTGTCTATTGGTTACATGATATACATACCAGGGTATTTCTAAAAATTTGTATGAAGTAACAAAAAAGTATTTAAAATTGATAAAAGTATTGAAAGTTTATGCCGTACGTCAAAGCCTCATTTAAGATGATGGCAACACTGACCCTTGTATAATTTGTGTTTTAAATCCTCACCAGCAGCTCCACCCACAACAAAGCTGATGTCATCCACTCTTTATAATCATCCCTCCAGCAGGTGTTCAAAAGCTGCAGACGCTGCTCTGCTTCACTTTCTTGTCTGATCTAAACACCACAGAGACAAACACAGGTGTCCAACAGCATGAAGACCCTGAACAATCGCGCCGACAGCCACCTGACCGGACAGGTGGAGTGCGAGTTGGACAACGTGGGCAATGGGGCCTGGGTGAACCAGGGCTTCTGCGGCTCCCCTCCGCCTCTGCCTCGATCTGTCAGCACCATCTACAACCCGCAGCCCCTCTTCCAGGGCTCCATGGACAGCATGTACAAACTGGACACACTCAGCCCATTCCCAGAGGAACCACCATCCGCTGACCACAGCCTGGTGAAGAAGCCAAGAGGCTGCTGCTCGTTTATTAAAGGTATGAACTGCATTCAGCTCAGTCCACAACAGTGTTACTGCTCTGTCATTCGCACAGATGATTTAATGAGTATGAATGACACAAGCCAAAAACATTTATCCACAAACAGAGTTTTTTAATATTAAAAATGACGGTATATGATTTACCTTTTGTTCCATGTAATTACTTTACATGTTAGGCAAAGTTAATTCATTATATACAGAATTTTCCTTTTGCATCCTAAAAAAACATATTCGCAAAATATAACCCTGACATAATGTTACGTTTTCGGTAAGTCTTACAACATTTTTTTTTAAACTTCCATCTTTGTTGACCATTTTGTTGGCTTGTCAATTCAGATCTTAAACGAAACATCACTACTTACTACTTAATGTGAACCCAAGATCAAAGTCAATACAGCCTCTACATGAAGGGTCTTTAAAAACAGTCGCAACATAATTCATATCTTACACTACAGCTCTTCAGCAAGATCATCCCGAGTCTGATTTTCAATCAGAGTAGGGCCATCGCCATCAAAAATATGTTAACTGGCTAAGTCAGGTTAAGTCTCCCCCCAGTGTCTGGAGGTAGTCATAAAAGACTGCACAGCATTTGCTCCTTATACCTAAATGGGTTAAATGCAGTAAAAGGATTTCAGTACAAGTTGTGCTGTGTATGACTGTGTGTATATGTGATAATAAGTTTGATTTGATCTTTCTGTAGGCTTGTGGGGGACAACATTGACTGAAAACACCTCAAATAACAGAGAACTGTTTGTCCGGACCACGCTACGGGAGCTGCTCGTCTATCTGGTGTTCCTGGTAGATATATGCCTCTGTAAGTAGTCGACTTATATCTTCCAGTGTCTTTTTCAAGCCAGTGAAGTCTCAAAATTCAAGTAAAAAGTTACGTTCAATACTCTGGCCAAACACAATATATGCAAGTGTTGCATGACACCTCTTTTGCATGTAGTATAGCAGATAAAAGTGTGTTACACATTTCAGGATACGCTGGGAAGCTCAAATTAAACATTTTTTTAAACTATTTTTGAGTATAATGATATGAAATCTGCTGAATTAAAGTTAAGGTATGAAAATTGTTTAAAAATACTGTTATCCCAAATGCATGGTTTTTCCACATTAATGGCCCACATTTTGAGATAATAATGACAATTAAAATGTAAGTGTATTTTGTTTTGTGTTCAAGTACTTAAATACGTTATGTCTGCTTTGATTGTTTGCTTTTAGCAATGCTGATTACTTGTTGAAGTGCTCATCGTTTGGATGTTACTGTATAGGGCACTTTTGACTGTTGGTTTCAGAATCAAAAGCTTCACAAATGGCCTCCCCATCCCTCTCTCTAAAAGCCATTGTCCAGCTGAACATTAGCAGTGAAAGGGACAGAGACATCTCTTGCCTTTAACAGATAAGACCATTTAGCCTCATCCATTGTTGCTTTGTCTTGGTTAGATTTACTTTGTTTGATGAGGCTGTTTGCGTCAGGCCAGCTTGTTCTCTCTTCAAACAAATTACAGCCTCTGATCTGAATCTATTTGACTGCAGTCACATAAACGCAACCAAACAACAAATCCTAAATGAGGCTTTGCGTGTCTGTTTCTCAGCGGTCTTATCTTGAACTGTTGAATGGAACAACATTTAGAGCTGAGCCTGAGCAAAGCCGGATAGGAATCAATGACAGGGCGTTAACAAGGTGATTACGTTGTCTTTCAGTGACATACGGTATGACCAGCTCAAGCACCTACTACTACACTAAAGCCATGACGGACCTGTTTGTGAATACAGGCGGTGAAAGTGGGGTCAAGTTTCAGTCCATTGGCACCATGACTGACTTCTGGACTGTGAGTTGTCCTCTTTATCGATTTCCTGCAGAAATAGAAATATTCTTCACGCAATTTAAACAGTTTCAACCCTCTTTTGATATGAACAGTACGCACAGGGCCCGTTACTGGACGGCCTCTACTGGACGAAATGGTACAATAACCATTCCCTGGACAGCGGAGACAGATCCTTCATCTACTATGAGAACATGCTGCTGGGAGTCCCCAGAATGAGGCAGATCAAGATCATGAACAACTCCTGCAAGGTCCACAATGACTTCCAAAATGAGATATCGGGATGTTTTGATGTTTACAATGAGAACAAGGAGGATTCCGTCAGCTTCGGTCTCATCAACGGCACTGCGTAAGCCACTCACTGTTTTCCGTACAAGGTTGATTTGGATAAGCAGTTATATTCAAGAACTACAATAATTTTTTTTCCTTCCTTACAGCTGGAACTATCACACAGAGCAGCAAATCAAAGGTTCCTCTCACTGGGGCTTGCTGACCACGTATAGTGGAGGGGGATACTATCTAGATCTGGGTCAGACCAAAGAGGAGAGCGCCATCATACTGAAGGAACTGATGGACAACCTGTGGCTCGATCGAGGGACCAGAGTGGTCTTCATCGATTTCTCCACTTACAACGCAAACATCAACATGTTCTGCATCATCAGGTAAAGAGAATTATGGACAAGAGCAACTTCACCCGCTGGTCGGTACCAATCCATCGGTTGACCAAAGTTTTATCCTCCTCTTTAGGTTGGTGGTTGAATTTCCAGCAACCGGTGGAGCGATCCCTTCCTACCAGATAAGAACAGTCAAACTGATCCGCTACATCAACACCTGGGATTACTTCATCCTCGGCTGTGAGATGGTCTTCTGTTTATTCATCCTCTATTATATTGTTGAAGAGATTCTTGAGCTGCGTATACACAAGTTTGCTTACTTTAAAAGCATCTGGAACATTCTGGATATTGTTGTCATAATGGTAAGGAAATTCAACTATTCTTGACCCAAACGTTGTTTCCTCTTATTCCATTTGGAATCTAAGAAGTCAAATTATTCTCCTTCCCAGCTCGCCCTCGTTGCCATTGCATTCAACATTTTCCGAACCGTCAAAGTGGACAACTTGCTCGGTAAACTGCTGGAACAACCAGATATCTACGCTGATTTTGAATTTCTGGCCTTCTGGCAAACACAGTACAACAACATGAACGCAGTGAACTTGTTCTTTGCATGGATCAAGGTAACGTATTAAAGAATTTCACTCTACGAGATGACTTATTAAAACTATCTTGCTCTAGCATTGTCTAAAAGATTGTTTTCTTCTTGTTCTTTAGGTGTTCAAGTACATCAGTTTTAACAAGACCATGACTCAGCTATCCTCCACACTGGGTCGATGCGCTAAAGATATCTTGGGCTTCGCCATCATGTTCTTCATTGTTTTCTTCGCTTATGCTCAACTTGGATATCTGCTCTTTGGGACAGAGGTTGAGTCTTTCAGCACCTTCGTCAAGTGCATGTAAGAGGCTTTCAGAACAACAGCTTAGAAGGGAAGTATTGAAACAGGGTAATTGAGCATTAATGTATCATCCCTTTTCCTCTTTTTTCCTGCAGCTTCACGCAATTCAGGATTATTCTCGGAGACTTTGACTACAATGCCATCGACCGTGCTAATAGAGTTCTTGGGCCAATCTACTTTGTCACTTATGTGTTCTTTGTTTTCTTTGTTCTACTTGTAAGTCATCCTGCTACACAACATGCTTGATTTTAAAAGGATAAAGAGGACCATTCTCAGTATCTCTTTATGTATCCGTCCCTCAGAACATGTTCCTGGCCATCATAAACGATACATATTCTGAGGTAAAGGAAGAGCTCTCCTCCCAAAAAGATGAGCTACAGATTACTGACCTCATCAAACAGGTAAAGGCGATCAAGATAATTTTCAAATAAATACATGAAATTTTACACAAGATACAGACAAAATTATTTTCCTCTTGTAACTCAGAGCTATTTGAAGACATTTACGAAGCTGAAACTTAAAAAGGAGAAAATATCAGATGTTCAGAAAGCACTACAATCTGGATCTGAAGAAATCGAATTCAAGGACTTCAGGGAAACTCTGAAAGAGTGAGTGACAAAATGGAAAAAAACGGAGAACGTCGACTTAAGTGTTAAGCATAACTCTAACTGCTCTGATGATCTCATAGGATGGGACATGCTGATCATGAAATTTCTGCAGCCTTCTCACGTTTTGACCATGATGGGAACCAGATTCTGGACAAAGACGAACAACAAAGGATGAAAATCGAGCTGGAGGAGAAAAGGGTTTGTGTAAAAGTCTTTCCAGTTTGACTTCATTTACAGATAAATGTTATATAGTGTGTCACTTTCACAGTTTTTTGACTTGATTCTTATTTAGCTTGAAAATAAAATACATTTTTTAGAATAAAAGCAGACAAAGTTTATAGTTTTCTTACTTGTTGGCAGGATGCTCTTTGCGCTGAACTCAATAATCTCGGAATTAATTATGAGAAAGAGTTACTGGAGAAGCCTCCTATAACATCCAATGAGCAGAAGAACCATTCCAGTAATACCTTTGTGGACCGGGAACAGTTTCTTGGGTGAGAGAAGTTTTCGCATTTTACCTGTGAAATGTCTTGAATTGTGTTGTCCTCTGACAAAAGCTATTAATTTAACTTCAATGTACATTACGAAAAACTGAATTACCTTTCTCTCCCTGTGAAAGACTGGCCAGACAAGTTCTCCACCTTGAGAGCGCTCTGGAGGGCATCGCATCTAAGATGGAGTTGATTATGGAGAAACTTGGATTACAAGACAAAGCTAAAGGAAATGAAAAGGGAGGGAGACTGACAGTGACAAATAACAGTGTAAGTATGGACGAAGAGTAAACATATTTATGAGCCTCACTGTGTGCAGTAAATGTTTCTTTTTTTAAAGGAAACATCCCTTTATTTAAATTTAGCCTATTCATCCAAAATCCCTATGTAAGACAAGCACACAGGTGCCTCCCTGTTCTCTGTGCGATTAGTAGGTCAGTGGATACCCACCACGAGCCAAGTAATGGATGGAAGCAGTGGAGAGACGCCTTTACCGCCATCTAAAGCCTCTAAAACAAATCCAAAAATCTGCAACACGCTCCATCTACATGCTGTGACCGTGCATATTCACCATGCTACTGAGACATTGTCTTTGTGGGAGCGAATACCGAGGAACTACTTAAATGACAAAAATGATAGTATATCATAGTGTATTGAATGTTGAAGTCACAACCTGTTCACTACATGTAAATAGAGCATATTGGAGATTTTTAAAAGTGTTTCAGAGCAGGAATTCCCAAATTTTTCATCCCAAAACCCCCAAAATAATGGTGTCAGACTGGTAACCCCCACTGACCCTGAAGGTGGCATATTACGTTGTGCACAGTCCCACACAAAACACAAAACAACAGCCTAACACCCATATTATTTTAAAGTCATTTAAGAAAGAATATAAGAAAGACAATAACAAATTTTTTACAATAATGGGTTAAATATGCAATAATAATTTCTTTTTTTTAAGTACTTGTTTTTTGGAAGGCATCTTGTGTGGCCCTCTTGTGTCTTGCGACTCCCCGGGGGGTCCCGACCCCCACTTCGGGAACCACTGTTTTAGAGAGCTTTTGGCAGTAAAGGCATCTCCTTATTACTTCCATTGAACGTGCAAAATGGCGGGTATCTAGTGACCTACTGAACGTACAGAGGAAGGAACGGCATTTATATTGTTGTCTCATATAGGAATTTTGGATGAATATATTATATTCCTCCCAGAAAAGTTTTATTTTCCTTTAAATTCAATGACTCAACTGTAAGGTTTCACCTTACAAATATCAGGCGTTATCAGCTCAGCTTTTCACACTGAAACGAATACTGAGTTATGTAACAACAACTGATAATGTTGAAGAGGTTGCAATGGAATATAAGAAAAATGACAAATATTTTATACTTAATTATTCCAGCTAATTCTAAGATTTATTTTTAGTTTTATTCCAATGAATACAAAATGTTTCCTTTTCTATTACCCTGTCCAGAGAGACAAAACTGTCTCAGATGGAAGCGTCCTGGTTGGTGTGGACAAAGGGATGAAGGCTGAGATGTCATCCAGGAGATCAGCAGTTCAAAGCAACTCCACATACAACAGTCATCTGTGATTGACCTCTGAGAAACACGGTCATGGTTTATCCGGGTTTCAGCTGACATATGAAAATCAACAGGTAACGCACAAACCATATTTTGTGCTTCACAACCTCCCAAAATTCACAGTCGGTTACAGGAAATCACTCTTAAGGTTGAAAATGACAATCAGGTGGTCAGATCAACTCTACTGAATGTATGACATGGCAATATTCAACACATTGCTTCAGCTGCTCTTTAACTCATTTCATGGTCATATGTAAATACTGTATAAAGATGTTTTGGAACTTCTTTGCTTATAGGGGACTGCACTAAAGCTAATACAATAAACTGGTTAAAGTTTAAGCTCACATATATACAGTGTATGTTGTAGAAGAGACCTGAATGTAAATCTACATCTTATTAGTGTTGTTTAATATCAGTTTACATTAACAATAGGTTAGTAAACTAAAAGTTCTGCCATATAATCTGATGGTGTATATGCCTAACATCTGACTAGGTAAATGCTTGCTTTGCTTTAGTCATTGAATGTTCATGAAAGGTCATGTTCTATTACTGATGATCAAAAGCTAATGGCTTCTTAAAGGTGGAATCAGTAGGATTTTCCTCAAAAATGAAATATGGACTTATACAAAACTAATAATGTTCAATCGTCACTTTTGGGCCTCTATAAATGTGTGCTAGTGACTGTGTATGAGGACACATTGCCCTCTGCCTGTATTTCATGTTTTGGCTAACTCGGGAGCTGCGCGTGATGCTTCTGGGTGGGTTGGGGGTGCGTTTTCCTCAGCCAATGACAACACACACATCGAGTTAAGAGCACAGCAGAGCACAGCTACTGGGCGCCATTCAGGCCGGAGAAAGTTATGGTTGTGGATAGTGCAGCACAGAAAAGGAAATATAGCCCTATGATCCGAGACAGTAGGCAAGAGAAAGCTCTTCCAAATCGAGAGCGAGTCTCTGTTTGGCTTTCACCAGCTTTGGAGCACTGAAGGGGATGAAAAGCGATGCAGTTTGCCTGCCTTCTGTTGGACAGGTAGGTGCCGAACAGCAGCAGTTATGTTGTAATATTCCTACATAGCTTGCTGTGTACATTTAGGTAAGCAGTGTAACAGTACATGTAGTACACGCTTAAGTTGCGATACCTCTGATGCGTTGAGCCAGAAGGAGAGGCCCAGTTTGAAAGTTGTGTTTACGAGCAGCAACGAACAAATCCTACTGACTCCACCTTTAAACTGTCTAGAGTTCACTGAGACGAATCTACAAAATAATACCTGATAAAATTTTGCATGTAAACTTAACTGCCTTCTGAGCTGCTAAAACCTCCTGTTGGACAGAGCAAAAATGATGATGGCATCCACAGCCAATGATGTATGCATTTCCATTAAGTACAAGTAACTGGAATGGAGAGGTATTACTCTAGCAGACTGAATACTTTCGGGGCGCTGTGTAAAACTAATTAAAAACAGTTTGGAATCATTTTCAAACATTC
>JAQFJA010000003.1:5575094-5608393 GCA_029874485.1 Naso brachycentron
CGTCAAAGAAGGTATGATATTGTACCAGACAATCAAAAATAGTGGTATCTATCTGTACACAATGTCAGCCCTTATTGACCAGTTAATAATCAATATATATTTTTTTTTTTTTTTTTCAAAATGTGTGAAGCTCTCAAGACATCTACATTTTCAGTTAATTTAACACCATGCTGTACGCACGTAAACACTGTCATAGATGGCTGTTTCAGAACATAAGCTTACAATAGATTATTATGAAGCACCTTAATTATGCCAAACTTAAGCTCGCATTGTAGCATTCAAATTATTGTACTGCACATAAAAAGACCTATCCTTTAAACTGAAGACTTACGAGATTTTCCCAAAAGGTGCAAATGCAGCCTTGACGTCTTCAGTGGTAATCTCAGGGCTCAAATCACCCACAAACACATGGAAGTGATCTAGAGCAAAGCAAACAATAAACAAAGGACAGAAACCATTTACTATTCTCTGGTAAACTATAAATTCGGCGAGTGAGAAGATCAGTGGGTGAAAACTTACTGGATGTGTCTTTCTTCTGGCTACTTGGAGTGGTGGCCCAATTTACTTTAACCTCCTGAAAGCAAAGAGTTCACAGAGGGCATTTACAATGAAGAAATGGTTTTACCAGATCCTGAGAAATAGACATTTTCTACATGATGAAAAAGAATCACATGGGAATTGAGAAACAAACAAATTGTCTTACCTTTCCCAATATCTTCCTCCCATTCATGGCTGCAAGGGCTGCAGCAGCATCTCTGTGTTCAAAGAACTCCACAAAGCAATAGGGGTCATTGCTTGTATGCTGCTAGGGACAAAGTCACACACAAGAGTTCAAATTGTGGGTTCCACTATTTTTTACACAACTGTGACATAACAAAATAAATGATATTTTTCATTAGTGGGACAGCACATTCTAATTAATTTTAGGTGAATAGTGGGACGTGGTCTCTCCCCCTGGATGTGAATGACGGGACAGGGGTCAAAAAGAAAACTAAAGACACACAGTAAGTAAAAACCAAGCTTGGCTGCTTACCTCGGTGATCATTTTACAACTTTTGCACGGTCCTATCTGGGTGAAGAGTTGCAGAATCAAAATTTCTGTGACATCCCTGGAGAGATTTCCCACATACCTGCAGGGGAATGAGGAGAGTCATTCATTTTATGAAAGCTGCTGAAGTTTACTCTTGGTAGCAACGAGGGGATAAAAATAGTGTTAAAAAATGACGCAGACGTGTTATGTCGGGTAATTACCGTAACTCAAGTTTAATGATGGAAAGTCTTTACTGACATTATTAACGTTAGCTAGCTTGACTAAATTAACTGTCAACGTTACAGTAGAAGCTGGCCCACCGCTAATAACGTCAAATGTTTACAAATTCTTCCTGTATACACTCAAAATTATACACACGTTCAAAAGAAGATGGTTATTTTGTTATTATGTTGACTAACCTGACGTTAGTGGAACGTTAACGACAGATATTTATGTTGTTTGTCTGTTTACACCACGTTTGTGAGGACGGGGGCATAACTAGCTGAGTTAGCTAACGTTACCGGGGTTTCGACGTTAGCTAGCTTGCTTGCTAACGACACCTAGAGTGACAGCCGAAATGTACTTACAGGGTTTTGGGGTGACTTTCGTCGTCCATGGCTAATGCTGACAATCACCGGGGCAGGAAGCGCTATTAACTAGCACGTTGGCTAACGTTAACCGACTCCGGTGTACGCGGTTAACTACGAGAGAAGCTAACTAGCTTAGAAGCTAGCAGAACATGCGTCATTGGAGTCCAGAGAGCGCGTACGTGCGTGGCTGTGAGGAGTCTCGACGAGGTCAGGGTGAGGTTACGGAAACAAATAACTGTGTAGCGTCGGTTTTATTCGTGGAAATGTTTCATGTCTCAATGATAGCTTTGTTTCTCAAGAGAAATACTTAATCAATAGGTATAAAACCAAAACGGGCAACCTAAGCAGCTCTTCTTTATTATATCTGAATATAATTTGCGTAAGAGACTTTTATTTTGAAGAGTTGAATAGAACGGTACGTTTGTTTTAATCACCGGTGTTTGACTGTTTCAGGTAGTGGCTCGAACCCCGGAGACGTTTCTGGAATCTCGACTCTAGTGTCAAAAGTTCGAGCATAAGACATTTATTAAGTAACAAAATTAGTAAATTTTCACACAGCACTTAGCTCAGGGCTAACAGCATTCTTTGAGCTTTATTAAACAAATAAGAAATGTTGTTTATGTTAACACCATTGACAGTAGGCCCTGTGTCACATAATTTTCCACGGCAGTGGAAGGTGGATGTTTTTTATTGATTGATTGATTGATTTATATTATTTTTTGTTTTGGTCATTGCAGTAATCATTATTGTTTTTATTTTAGTAACTGATGGGCAGCACCAAGTAAGATACATTTACAGACCTGAGCTGTTACATACCACTGCAGCTGCATCATGACACTGCTGAATTTGTGTTCAAAAAATAAACTCTACTGTAATGTTCATACTCCTCGAGACCCACAGTTGTTTGCCACAATATCCTTCTTCATATTGGCAGCAGGGGGCGCCAAAGACAAGACCTCCACACCCCCACCCACGTGTGTCAGACCTGCGCTCATACTTTGGTGTAATTCATTCAAAACAAATCACTGTGATTATTTAACAGCTTACTGAGAACATTTCTGTTAAAAAACATACAATGGATTCTCTCTCGTCACTCATCCTATGAGGTTTAGGCTGAAACCAGCTCTTTACCAAAGAGGGGTCATGGCAGGACGGGTGGGGCATGGCTCCCAAATAGGGTAGTTACAAGAAAAAAAGTATTGTACTAGTTACTTTAAAAAAAACATAATACATTACTTAATTACGCATTGTTTAAGGTAAGTAGCTACACTGCTAGTTACATTATTTTTGCATTACTCTGTATCAACAGAGATGCATTATCACTTAACTGCCAATTAGCAATATAAAGTTAATAAAATGCCCACATTAGCACAAGTCCTTACTCTAATAAGGATGACAAAGGACACACACGAGTTCTCTATTTAATGCTTTTTAATTCAACAAAGCCGACAGCAAAGTTCTTAAAATGGGGTACTTGAAGTACTTAAAGTAAGGCAAGTAACTAGATAATTGCTTGATTACTAACTTAAATGTGATTACTGAATTAGCAGGAGTAATACCTTACAGTACTGCGTTACAGACAAATTAAATGTGATTACAGTAATCAGATTAGGCCTACTTGTAGTTAAACCCAACACTGGTGCTGGATGTTAGGCTTAGAAAAGGTAGAGACCAAAATGTCCAAAATGCGAAATATTCTGGATCATGATGTATTTTGGAAACATCAGCATCATCACTGACTGATGATTCTGATAATCATTTGTTCATTTGATTTATCACTGTATTAATGATTCCAGTGATTAAACGCACCAACTGGAACTTTTACACGATAAGAAATGTGTGACAAGAATAGTGGGATTCAAGAGAGAGGCTGGTGATTTAATTTATGATTCAATCCTATAATGTGGGACTATGATATGATAACCTATAAAAATCCCCATTATATTACTATTAACAATGTTTATATGATTAACCTATTCCATAGGAAACACCTGAATATGGGAAATGTGTGCTGTTCACACTTCCAAACACCAACTTACAGAAACTGGCTTCACAGGCAGTATAATACGGATTTGTTACTGTCAGTCTCAGTATGTTCAGGTGCCTAAAAATCAACTTCCATCACAATCTTGAAATTGTGTTTAACCATCTCTACAAATCCATGCGGTGGTTTCAGGCAGCCTCCTGTCCAGTGAGTATGAGCTGCTTTCAAGATGTACCTGTATTATCATCATAGTAGGCTATAAGGCTGGAGTAGTCTTAAAGGGAAATCTGTCATCAGAGGTATTAGCCTGCTGTGCCCACAGTGTAACACAGTTATGTAATTGTGTACCAAATCACAGCAAAAACACAGACTGAGTTCCCTTGGACAAGATTTCTCACGTGGGAGTCTGAGTGCATCTACTTGGGGAACCTTTTGTTGTGAAAAAGCTTGGGATTTCCTCGCCTAATACACAGAAATATAGTCATCAAATTGGAGTTCAGGAGGGCACAAGGGGTCACCGAGGGGGCTCATTAATTAGGATGGAGACTTCCCAGTCAGCAGGAGCGGATGTGACTGATCTGACTGAAGCAGTCGTTTCTCCGCAGCTGCAGCAAAAAAATAAAATGTAAAAGGGAGGACAAGGAGAAAGGCTCATGAGTGGGACTCCCCGAGGAAAAATGTAACGCAGATCACAAGTCTACTATGTGTCTATGTTGGGGGGTCAGCGACATAACAGGTTTGGGATCCCATGCGCCGTCTCCAGCGCTGTCCGCCCCCAACATTAACCCAGCTATTTCGAGAAACTTCCAGCCCACTTTTCCACGTCACTTCAAGGAATCTTTAAAGCGTCCGTCGCCTGTAAAATGTTTCAGTACTCGACAGCCAGCAACATGAACGGCATGAAGACGCAGTCGCCGATAGTGACCATGGCCAACAATGACAACGACCCTCTCCCCCTCGGATGGGAGGTAAAAATTGACCCTCAGACTGGATGGCCCTTCTTTGTGGATCACAATAACCGCACGACAACCTGGAATGACCCGAGACACGACACGAAAAAGGTAAAAGCGGCGGGATAAAGTTGGTTTGACAGTGTTAGCTAACGGTAACGGCTGTGGAACTCTTTAACGGTTGGGGTGTTTTTTCATGTCGGGCTGCGTCGGTTCGAGTACGTGTTTTGGTTCAGTGCGCTGCTACAGCGGCAAAAGCGTTGTGCTACATCACTGTTACATATTAATCTTGTTGTCCGTAGGCCTTGTTTGGCACCGTCACCTCCCCCTCACAGACAGCTCATAAGCCTATTATAACGGGTGATCAACCCCGTTATGTTCCCGTGTCATGATCTAACACTATTAATACTCGATGACTCACCCTGCAGTAGCCTATGCAAAGGCTACCAGCTTCCAGCATGTTTAATAACGTTTCTTTCACGCTGGGAAACACTGCGACGTCCACCTCATATTAAACTTTTTCCCTTACAAGGATTGAGGCCGGTCACTTTGGCCTGCGTACGACAGAGGCGCTGGCTGCGCTGCATTTCATATTCAGCTGTATTTAATACATGTTGTGAAAACACGCAGGTCTGCAGAGAAAACCCGTGGGCTGGCGCGAGCTTCACAGGCTGCCAGTTGGTAATCTTTGGTGTCAGAGATAGACACTGTTGTCCAAAGTTAGTGTCCCGAAGAATCTGCTAGAAAGACACAGCTGTCAGGGGATAAAATTGGTGCAATGGTGCTGGCAGCGTGCGGTGTCCCGCACTGAAATGGCAGAGGGCAAAGGGTCGTTCACAGCTATTTCCCAACTTTTATCTTGGAGGAGAAAATACTACTGGCTTACCTATGAGTGCAGTTATTGCGCTCTATGCTTCTGTATTTGTTTTTAGTGGCAGGAGGAAGAGCTTTGATTATTTGTTCCAGAAATATCACTGGCAGAGCGCTTAACTTGGAGCAGACCTGTTGCTTGTGCTCCTCCATAGCTGTCATTAACAGGTGTCTACTCATTAGTTAAACTGTGAGAATGATAAAAAAAAAAAACACATTTTTGTGCTTTGGCTAATGGACATTTACAACATCATTCGTATTTTTATTATAATCATCATCTGACTATATGAAGACATTTTCTTACCTGTGATATCATTATTGTTTTCCTGAAATAGTGTCTCATATATTTTATGTGGATATTATTATTGTATGCATAATCTTTTTTTTTTTGACAAGACTAGACCAGAAGTGTGTTGCACTTCAGTCAGAGACACAAATGAGAAATTCAAACCGCAGAGCAACCAAAGTTCCCTTTATCTGTCTAACAGCTAAAAACATATTAGCTTAGAGCGTGTGCCAAACTATTAAAACTGGGATAAGTCAGAAAATCCAGCCAGGTGAATGATGTCAGTCCAATTGTGGAGCGATATGTTACAAACACAAACCAACTTTCTGAGGGGAAATATGCTAAAGTCTACTGACATCAACAGCCAGTGTCAGTAATCATACACTCAGAGAGGTGACGCTTTTGGCATCTCCCTGTCAAATTGTCACATTGTCGACCTATAACCTTTGCAATTAACTCAAGACTGAAAGCACTTTCCTATCAATAAATAACCTTCAAGTTATGAAAAAAAAATGGTGTTGTTAAGCACGTATGGACTCTTAGATGTATTTAGTAGAAATGTAAATGTCTTAGCGGAGGCGTTAGTGTCTTTACAATCCAGCAGATCAAAATAATGTTAGCTCTTTTACTAGAAGCAAGAATAGCACCCTGCAAATTTTACTACAGCATTTTGTCAGAGATATTATACAACTACCCTTTGGATAACACTTTACTCAAGGCATACGTTTATAATGCTTTATGAACATTCTTATAACCTGTTATATGTGCCTGTAGTGCTGTATAGTCATAATAAAAAGTAGAGTTAGTGTTAAGCCTAACCATAAACACCTATAACGCATTATAAGTGTGTTTATTGTGTGTTATAATGGGTTCTAAATGTTCTTAATGTGTTTTAAGACAGGCTTCATAGAAAGCGGCACTACAAATAGCTCAAAACAAACTTAGGAAATTTTGAATAATAATTAAAAATTGCCTAAGGTGTCTGAATCATAATATTAATCATGTTTGTAGTGCTAACTGTAAATCACTGTACTCACTAATTATGTCCAAACTGCTTTTAATTGTGGTAGAGGAATCAACATTAAGGTTTAGATCCTTAGTCTTAATATTCATTTTTGTAAAAAAAATATGATTAGTGGCAGTTCATGTAAAAATATCTATATGCTACTTGTTTGTTTCAGGTCAGAGAGGTGTCAGCAAACGGACCCAACATACCACCAGAACCAAGCCCTCAGGAGACGCAGAAGACCTTCGTGAGAGAGATGAAGCACCCCATTCTCCGCCCAGGGTACGTTCCCATCCCAGTCTTCCATGAGGGCGCAGAGCTGCGGCAGCAACAGCATCCATGTTATTCCTACATTCAGCCGAGCACTGCACAGAATATCCGGACAGACGGGCGGACACCTTCCCCGACACCAGGGCTCCACTGCAGGCCTAGATCACCCCTACACGGACCCTCAGACAGCTGCTCCACGGAGCCCGTAAAGACCAGCTCGCCTGTTTCACAAACAGCAGAGGTTTGTCTTAAGAATGAAGACACAAAACAAGACCATGCATGCTTCAGTACTTTACAGTCTTCATCCAGAAATGCAGTTGCATAGTAGCATTGAATGTTTTTATTTATTTACAATGATTATGAATGACTAAATATACATTTTTACAGTTTCACTTTAATGCGTTTTCTAGGTTTACACCATCCCGCATCACCAACCTTCACGTCCTAGCAGCACTAGTCTTCAAGCAGGTTACATCCCCATCCCGGTGATCCATGAGGGCGGGGGAGTCCAAACACAAACAC
Organism: Naso brachycentron; assembly: GCA_029874485.1. Classification (NCBI taxonomy): domain Eukaryota; kingdom Metazoa; phylum Chordata; class Actinopteri; order Acanthuriformes; family Acanthuridae; genus Naso; species Naso brachycentron. The sequence continues at coordinate 5,582,603 of JAQFJA010000003.1, forward strand.
AACCTCAGTTAAATCCCTCGGTCTACTCTCAGCGCGTCCCCTACCCAGAGCACCAGCAGCCCTTCCATCGCATTCAGACGGATGAATGGCCTGGCTACTCTGCAGCAATGCAGCCTCCTCGGGAAAGGGCTTCTCCCATACTGCTTCCCCAGCATCGCGACTCCATTCACCTCCCACCTCATATAAGAAGCCAGTCACCTATTATAATGCAGGTGCATGGTGAAAGACCACAGGTATTTTTCCGTTTCCACTTGAAGTTTTCTAGATGTTAAAAAATGTTTGATTTTCACATCAGTATGTGTTGGCCTAGATTGCAACAGATCCTAACAACTTCTCTTTAAATTCCAAGGCTCCGCAGCATGTCCCTGTAAGAGACCCGCCCCAGAAAATTGAGCAGGAACAACAAAGCACTCAGCAGAAACCCGAGAACACGCAATTCTCCCAGCCATTGCACACAGAAGCTGATGTCCAAAAGCCTCAACAACCTCAACAGCTCCAACAACCTCCACCTCAGCAACCTCAGCAGTTCCAGCAGCCACAACAGTTTCAGCAGGCGCCACCTCAGACATCACCACAGCCTCAGCATCCTGAACAGGTCATGCAGTCGCAGCAACAGTTCCAGCAGCCCCAGAAACCAGAGCAACCGCAGCAACATACGGCAGATATCACAGTTCAGATACCTCAAAAGCCAGAGGCCCAGGAGACGACAGCTGCTCCTACAGAGGTGCCGCCTGTAAAGGTTGAGGCCGAACAGGCTGCTCAGTGCCCAACACACCCAGGCTTGACTAAGGTACAGCAGATAGTCGACCAGGTCGCTAAACTTGAGCAGGACGTGAAAGGTTTTGACGGGAAGAAGAATGATAAGAAGTATTTGTTACTGGAGGAGCTGCTGACCAAAGAGCTCTTAGCACTGGACTCGGTTGACCCAGAGGGTCGTGCAGATGTACGGCAGGCGAGACGGGATGGAGTCCGTCGGGTTCAGACCATACTGGAAGCACTGGAGCAACTGGAGGAGCAGCCAGCCCGGCCCGTGAGCGAGACTGCAACGGAGGGAGACAGCCTGACGCAGAAAGGAGAACCCAGCATGATCACCAAGGAGAGTGCTGAGCTGGCGAAGGAGATCTCATAATGACTGCACACTTCATAAACAAGAGGAGAGCAGGATGGGCTGCTGTATATTTGGAAGTGAACAAGTGTGTTCCAGCTGACTCTCCTCCTCCTCTTTCTCAACATCTGTGGAAGTTGCATGCATTGATTAACAGTGTTGGTATTCTCTGCCATTCAGCACATAATTGATGGTATCTCAGCGCAATCATGTTTTTTAAGCCAATGTTGTTGCCTTCTATGTTGTGCCAATGTCTTCATAATAAGACAGTTGTCATGATCGAGGTGTTGACAACCATTTGTAGTCAGCGTAAAGTTTGAATAAGAGGCCTTTTATCAATAAATGGAAGAAAAGCAGAAGTATTTTCTTAAGAAATGTTACGTGTTGTTGCCTTTTATCTTGATCAAATGTTACATGAGGCTTTTCTTGATCCAGTTAGCACATCAGTTACACGAGTGCAAACACTGGGGGTTTTGAAAGCAGAGCTCACTGCGAAACTCAGTCAACAGGAAAGCATTTTCCCCTTTATAGCCACATGGCCATGTTGGAGCTGCTTCGTCACAGAACACACTAAATATGTTTATTAGATGCTGCTTTTTGGTGCATTACTGATTTTGCCGTCTTTGCACTTTGCCATCATTGAAATGTATCATGCTGAAAGATCAGCAGCACTTCATTTGAAATATTACACAAGTTTTGATTGACGTGTTTGAGTGTTTGTATGTGCATTGGTTTACTTGTTATTTCAAAGCATTATATCAGTATTTATATCATATAATATTTTGGTACATTTATGAATGTGTAATGACAAGTGGAGGTGAGGTGTGTATCTTACTTGAGACGTGAGACAATCAGCACTTGGTGCTAATGAGGAATCACAGATTAAGATTGTCAGAATGTTCTTGTGCAACTACCACAGCCACAATCTGTAATAACACTGACAAACAACGGCCCGAAGCCGAAAAATGCCAACTGAGAAAATGCCCAACTCAGATGAAGTGCAAGAAAACATCAAACTGTCATTTAAAAGATTCAGTATTACTTCCTAGATCATTTTCACTATTTGTATAGTAATTTGGCACTATGTTACAGTCATAAGCCCTCTGTAAAGTAGAGTCACTGTCTAATATCTTTACACGTTATGGATCGTGGCTGAGGTTTGATCAGGGGCGATAAGCAACAGGCTGATGCATTGTTGAAAACAAGTCAAGTTGATTGAAATAAAATGTATTTGACACCTATTTTGACTAATATTTCGACTCCCACACATTTTACAAAGTCAGAATTTTTTTTTACATTTATATATGAAGGAACACATGAGTAGTCTTGTATTCTGCGATTTCTTCCTTTTCTTAAGATAGAACATTAGGTTATCTTGCTTAAATTTTCTATTATACTGAATTTATGGTCCACCATAGCTGTATTTTTGTCTTCACTACCTGTCTACTTAAATTTATTGACATTGCAGTGTTTGAAGTTTAATTTAAAATAGTCCAAACAGACAAAACAGAGAGAGGCACCATACAAACGAGCATAAAGCTTCCATCTCTTATTCTTTTGAGAAATTGTACTTCAAAAAGATAGGCTGAATAAAAATGAAGAAACGGCACATTTGAAAATACATTTGCAGTATAAAGTGCCAACAGCATAAAAATACAGAATTCTAGCTAACTAGACAAAGATAAAAAGGGTCAAAATATTTACTTTAAAAATTGCGCAAAACTTATAATGTGCTTTTACTGCCTCCTAAGTTTAAGACTGAATTGCTGCTCTGCTGTCAGATATATCAACCAGGCTGCTGACTGGGCAAATAACCAATCAAATGGGGAGGCACCTGGGGTGGCCAATCAGATTCCAGGGGTGGCCCATGCCACCCGGGCTACTCCCTGGACACGCCCCTGTCTAAAAGACCTCATATTTTAAAAATGTATGAGTATGTTCATCTTCCTCAGATTTGAAGATGAGTCCTTGAACACGGTTTCAGCTGTGTTACGACTAGATCTGACTTAGTTTTCCCCTGAGGAGTTTTCATGAGAAAGAAAAAACAACTGTGTCTCTGTCTGAGGTCAGCTGCTCCCTGCCTTTCCCCTCACACTGAGTCATAACCGAGAATGTGCCCCCTCTTCCTGGTGGGTGGAGACGTTTAAGAATGGATGTAAGTGGTGTTTTGTGGTTTTATACATCAGTGACAATTGCCGTCTACATCAAAATAGGAACCTAATTACATTCATTTTATGACTGTTTCAATAATCCCCTATTTTAAAAACATCTCTCCCTTCAATTTAGGTTACATTTGCCCTGCTGTCACTGACCAAGAGGTGTGTAGCTGTGATGTTTTGCTGACCCTGCATGTAACAAAAAGCTAGTACAAATCATTATGAATTAAAATTACATTTAAATTAAAATATTTTTTTAAAAAGCTTCACATCCTTAAATTTATCTTTTATCAAAATGAAGAGCCCAGTTAACATTACAGTGTTATTTAAAATAAAACAGCATCATACAATTAGCCGACATTATAGTTGATAATTGTCCTAATTATTCAGGAACCCGTGTCAATAGTTCTTAGGTAAGGTGCAGTACCTGTACACCGGTGATGACACATAGGTCACGTGTCATTGTTTAGAGCAGGAAACTATCGGTTACGTCCCGAACGGCAAACAGCACAGCAGCTGCCGGGACACCGTCACTCATTGATGTGTATCTGGCTTTACTCTGTCCAGCAGGACTGCGGGGAGGGATGCTTCACCAGTGGAAAGAGAATTTGATTATCAGTGTACGTAAGAGCGGAATAAATACATCCGACACGCATCCAGCTGCTCCCGCTGCTAGCTCGCTGGGAAGCTAGCTACAGTAGCACAGCAGCCTGCGGGGAACGAGCTAACCGTGGCTAGCCAGTCGCTGTATGGCTAGCTGCAGCTAACCTCCAAGACGTGGAAGTCGATAGTTACCTGTACCTGGCTGCTAAGCCAGCTAGTTGCCTACTTTTGTGTAACGTAAGGGGGCAAAATGGAGCTGTTTCAAGCCAAAGACGATTACATTCTTCAGAGTGGGGACCGTGCTTTGTGGTGCAGCCGAAAAGATGGGACCATGACCGTCAGACCTGGTACGTAACGTTACTGGATGACAGCTTTCTTCGCTCAGCCGGCCATTGATTTGAAGCTAACATTCGGCATAATTAACTGTTACTTATTAGATTGAAAAAAAAAGGCAGCTTGTCCGCTGACAGACTTTATTTGACTGATGTTTTTGATACTTGCAGCTTTCTTAAACACCTCAACGGTTTAGTTTAATGACTCAATCGAAACTGTGACTCGTTCATCAGTGAAATAAACGGTGTCGTAATCATTTAATCGCTCTAAGTTAAATCGTTACGCTGCCCTAAGACGTTGTATGGTAGCCTAATAGAAATAGGTTGCGCTAGATCATGAAATCATTTTCCCAGCCTTCATTCCGGGAGTGCCAACACCCCAAACAGGCTCTAAAGTTATTGCTTTCCTGCTATTGTTACTCATTAAAGGTTAAATTTTACCCTGTAGTTCTTCAGACTGAACTATGACAGGACTGAAAGAAGGTGGAAATAAACTTAAGTCATAGATTGTGGGTGACAGATATGCTATTGTGATATGAAGAGTAATTAAAAAACTGTAACCATCTATGAATGGAAACATGAATGCACCATAAATACAAGTTCACACCAGCATGTGAAGTGTTACTGGAGCCTTTGGAGCAGCTCCCGGCTGTACACTTCAGTCACATTGCAGACATGGGTACTGCTGCTTCAGCTCATAGCTGTGACAAAAGTGCTCATGCATTCATATCAGATGAAATACCATGAGCTGTGGAAATCGCACGCTCCCCGTTGAAGTGAAAAAACTGCCGAACAAAAAGAAAACTCGAGTCTCCAGAAGTCTGTGTGCGTTCTCCTGTGCGCCACTTGAAGTTGTATGGCTGTGCAGCCATCCTGAGCAGGTTTTTAGTTGCACAACTCCTTCATTATTTAATTGGAAAAAAGGGTTTCCGCTCCTCACCGGGTTTCCACTTCACTCTCAAGCACACAGTCAAGTATTTCCATGCTATTACACATTCTGAGCGAGGTTGTGGTATTGTTTGTATGTTTTTCACTGCAAGACCTTCCCTGTGAGGCCGTCACAGCTCATTCTTCGGTACATGAAATTCTCTGGCTGGTGGAACAGGAAGCGTCATTGTCCGTGACTGCCTGCCGTTGATGTTCTCCGCCCTCCGCCACACCCTTTACATTTTTCCAATTTTCTCCCCTGTGATGTTTAATCCATCACCAATGTCAAGCATTCCAGTTTCCCTATCATCACTGGACAGCCATGTCTTACTGCCACGACTTACATCTACCTTAGCCTGGCGTCTGAAAATGTTAGTAGATGAAGACAGGCTAGTGTTTTTTCAGTCAAATTAAACCACCTTCAACTAAAACTACAGTTTCCATGCAAGTGTATATAAGGAATAACAGACCTATAGTGCAAAATTCACATAGATTTATTGAGATCACTCTGTGGATTCATCAAGCCTTGTACTTCTTTACTCGGTATTAAAAACAATTTTTTTGCGTGGTAGCAGGAAATCACAAAATCTTTTAGGTGCTTTCTGTTTGTTTGACTCATAAATGAAGCTCTTAGTGTGAACATGTGGCTGTTTCTGACAGAAAAGGTGAACATGCGACATGAGAGTTTGAGATGACCTGAGGCCATGTCATGTGCATTGTTTTATCTCGGCTGCTTCTCCAGCCCAAAGCATTTCTCGCTGAGCTGTCTCGCTAACAACTGTTCTAACATGTCACCTCAATATTTTTCATTCAGCAACAGACCTGTTGTTAGCCTGGAATCCAGTGTGTTTGGGTTTGGTAGAAGGCGTTATTGGCAAGATACAGCTTCACACAGGTAAGTGAATGTTTTCCCCCTCAGCACGCGTTCGAGCCAGTATTTTCTGTGTACTTGACACTTGAGTTGCCAGATCAACCAGTGCTTAGTTTGTTTCTTACTCACCAGCCAAGGCGTGAAAAAAAAAAAACAAACTGCGTAAAAGTGTTTTGAAATGTGCGCAGTTATGAAAGGAGTGATCTGATTGTGATGATTCAAACTGATGATGAATCTAATATTACTGATGAAGAGCTTTTTATGGGCTTTGAAATCAAATATTTCCTTCAGAACAATTATATTCACATAATTTCATTTTTTATTTACGCGATGTCTTTTGTTACCTCATTAAAAATCTGCAGCCAGTGGCTGGTGTGCAGCTGCTTACTTCACACCTTTCTGAATGTGAGGAATTTTGCACCCATGATGCATCTTCCACTGCTTCCTTCTCCTCTTGGCAGATCTTCCTCTTGGCCTTGTATTAATCCGCCAGCAAGCTCTTGTGGGCATTTTACCAGGCAACCACAAAGTCTACAAGATCACCAAGATAGCTGTCATTCCTCTGTCTGACGAAGAGCCTCAGGAACTTGAGCTAGAGGTTTGTGTACACTGTAATGAGCACTGAGAAGCAGCATTTATGGGCTTGAGTTTTAATCATTGCATTAACCCCCTTGGCAGTCCATATAACAGGGCTTGTGAGAATCCTAATCTGTTCTTTAATGTATCCAAGAATACCCAGTATGCGTAAGCGTATGATTCATCTCTGATGGGCTGACAGCAGTGCCAAAAGATGTGTGGAAGGTTTTTTATTAAAGCAAAAGATCAGTTTCATTTTCACCCCCACAGTTGGATTGAAAATAAAAAGCAGACGTAAAATCAGTGTAATTGTTTGCAAAGGAAAATGAATATTGCTAAGATTTGAGTCTTTCAGGGGAGCTTCATGGACGGTGAGACAGAATACTTTCAAGTGAGTAAATCAAGACGAGGATGATCGTTTCTGAATAGGCTTTTAGATCCCATCCTGTTCTGCATTGTCCTTGTACTGCAGCTTGATCATTCCAGCCCCTTGTGTGCATAGAAATCCTGCAGATCAATGTCGTTGTTAGTTGGTTATTGTGTCAGTTTAAGAACATGAGATCTGTGTAGAGTACTGCATTGTTTTTGGCTTCTTGTAGTGATGTAGTATATAAAGGTTGTTTACTTGTTTTGAGATTTTCAAGGAGGTACTCAAATTCATGTTTAAATTGCATGACTTTGATATCTCTTTTTTTTTCAGCTTTGCAAGAAGCATCACTTTGGCATCGACAAAGCAGAGAAACTGGCGCCGTCTCCTGATGAGTCAAAGTTCTTGATGAAAACTTTCAGCCAGATCAAATCCAATGTGGCTGTACCCATGAAGAAAAAGGTATGCTTATTTTTGTCGTCAACTTTTAAAAATCGTATTCTGTCATCTTCCAGCAGGCGCACTACTTCTCCTTCCTTTCACACTTTTAGAGGCTTTGAAGTTCTCACAGGATTTTGCTTTCTTTGCTTTGTCAGCTTATCGTTCTTTTCTATCCACCCACCCAATCCAGTATTCCCCTGCCTTCCAGGTCAAGGAAAACAAAGAGAAGGAGCGCCTGGAGAGGCGTCTGCTGGATGAGCTGTACAAGATATTCATGGACTCAGACTCCTTCTACTACAGCTTGACCTACGACCTGACAAACAGTGTGCAGCGTCAGGGAGACTCGGATAAATCCAGCTTACCCCTGTGGAAACAGGTTGGGAAAGAAACATCCGACACAGCTTTTAACATATTTTTATTAAAAGAACTTTACATCTGATTGCTAATTTTTTTTTTTCTTTTGTGAAAGGTGGATGACCGTTTCTTCTGGAACAAACACATGATCCAAGACCTTATTGACCTTCAGGTAAAGTATTTTTGAGTGCTTATTGTTTTTTTTCTCTCATATTAGAGTTAAAAAATGCATTTTGACACAGTAATTGAGTTTTATTCTTGTCATTGTAAAGTTCTCTTGGAGCGTTGCAGTTGTATGTGCTGATAACTACCAGTTTTATCGGAGGAGTATGAAAATACTTGTTGAATAGAGTGAGTCACTGTTGTGAGTTTGCTTTAGATGGTTGGTGGATGCAAAGTGCTTTCTTATCAGCCTGGCAAACAGCTTTTCAGTCTTTGTGTTCTTGTGGTTTTTTTTGAATGCTCCAGGTGCCAGAGGTCGACTTCTGGGTGATACCAATCATCCAGGGCTTTGTGCAAGTGGAGGAACTGGTGGTGAACTATAATGAGACATCCGATGAGGAGAGAAGCAGCCCTGAGACCCCACCACAGGAGGTCACCTGTGTTGACGACATCCATCCCCGTTTCACTGTGGCTCTGATCTCCAGACGAAGCCGCCACCGAGCAGGTAGAGCTACGGTTGCTGTCATCTTGGCCTACAGGAAGGTCTGGTCTGAACTTAATCAAAACCAAATATGTGGACTATGTTGAGTACTTAGGACTAATCTTTTAACCTGAACCCAAGCCATGCTTCTCTTAGAAAAGGCCTTGAATAACTTAGTACACAGTTGAATTTTTATCCTCGTCAAGGAGAACTTGGTCTATGATATAAATAATCTGAATAGTGCTGATGCATTCTCCTTGCCCAAAGGGATGCGGTACAAACGCAGAGGGGTGGACACCGATGGCCATGTGGCTAACTATGTGGAGACAGAGCAGTTGATCCATGTGCACAGCCACACTCTGTCCTTTGTGCAGACTCGTGGCTCCGTGCCTGTCTTCTGGAGCCAGGCTGGGTACCGCTACAATCCCCGACCACGCTTAGAGAAAGGTCAGAAGAACAACATCATCTTGCACACAGTGCTATAGAGTGGGTTTCTCAGAGGCTTTGCTTGACAATAGTTGAACTTTCACTTCCATTTTTTGTACTTTTAAAAAAAGACTTCATTCAGTAGTGCTGTTGCCTTTGTGGTTTGCACACCTGTGTATTTGAGCTAGGTCTCACAAAGGGACCAAATTTAGTCAACTTTCCACTCATTGGTTGTTGCTTTACTTGTCTGTAGAATTATTTTTTGATTGGTATGTAAAGAATTTGAGTGAGGGGAATTTTCACTCTTTTCATCTGTGAGAAATTTTACTATATGAAGGCATTAATTTATAGCCAGGCATGGTTAGTTGATCTGAGAGGATCTCACTGTTCTTAACAATTTGCAAACTCATGAGCATATGCTGGACATCTTGAAATAACGATTGAAGGTCGACTTCACTAATCTTCTCAAGTCCCTTGATAATTAATGATTCTTGATGATACATGATTCTGTATGATATAGAACATGTTGTTTACAGCTGAGCAAATGTAATGCTTCTGTGAGTATATATAGTATGACTGTGTCCACATACACATGCTATACCAATTTCTTGACTTGTGCTGGAATGAACTGATATATTCAAGCAAAAACAATCTGAGATGAAGAAAATTTTTGTTCTTCTATTAATCAAAGTGAGGATTTACCAAAAGTGTATGTTTTTACAAAAGCTTGCAAATGAGATCTCTTGATGTCTTTTGCCAGATTACATTGTATATAAATAATTTGTGTGCATATTTTTAAAAAATGTTTTAGGAGAGAAGGAGACCATGACTTACTTTGCCTCTCACTTTGAAGAGCAGCTTAAACTCTACAAGACACAGGTGTGTATGTGCCTGTACGTCTGTGTGTGTGTGTGGGCGTGTGTGTGCTTTGGTATGCATGTGCTTAGCATAGTTGCATGCATCAGTCTGGTGTCAGGATTGTTCTTTTAAATGAATCATCACGGTGGTTTTCTGCCACCTGTAGCAGCACCTACTTTGCATGCTGTGACTGCGGTTCAGGCATGTGAACTAGCCTGACTTTGGTGACATCTTTTTGTTATCTTCTTGATTACCGGAAGCCGGAGGTGTGGGGCAGATGATTAAAATTGTGTCACCAAAAATGTTGAGGGTAGAGAGAGAAAGAAATGATGCTGGTTTGTGGCAGTCTATTATTTTTAGGCCTTTGAAAATCTAAACTATTAGCCATTTAAAGATTGCAAATCTAAACTTAGTCAACCTTGTGACAAGGTGGCATTGAACATCCAGATTTAGTTGTCCTTCCAGGGAAGGCTCAGAGTCGCATGAATGGTATAACCACAGCACTTTTTTTCGTCTCCTTCAGGTCATTATTAACTTAGTGGATCAAAGTGGACGAGAGAAGATCATTGGCGACGCATATCTGAAGCAGGTCCTGCTTTACAACAATCCAAACCTCATATACGTTTCATTTGACTTCCATGAGCACTGGTGAGATAAACATTCAGCAGCACTGAAACGTGTTGATGTATATAACATTCTGTTTGAATTCACACTGCATTAACTTCCTCTTTGTGCTTCTTATATCCTGTTCCTCAGCCGAGGTATGAAGTTTGAGAATGTGCAAATACTGACAGATGCGATCACTGACATCATCACTGACATGAAGTGGGCCTGGTAAGTGTCATGTCACTATTTTGTAATTTTTACAGAAATGCTTGACAACATTTACTCTTGCTTTTCTTCAGTGGTGCATGATGTTTTCAGTTATAAAATGATAATGAATAACTACTAAGATGTGGTGCTTGTTAGTAATCCTGTTTTTAAAGATCATATTCCTGTGATGAATGACTCTTCCTCTTCCAGGGTGGATCAGGCTGGAGTCATCTGCAAGCAGGAGGGTATCTTCAGAGTCAACTGTATGGACTGTCTTGACAGGACGAACTTGGTCCAGGCTGCCTTTGCTCGTGTGGTGATGGAGCAACAGGTGAGATCTGTTCCTTACTGGATCCAGGCAAAAAAAACAAAGAACATAAATTTCTCCTAAAAAAAAAAAATTCATTGTATAGGTGCTGCTTTCTGAATTTAGTGTCACATTTCTTGTACCAATGGTTCGGTTTTGTAGACTGCAACTTATATTACTCTAATGGTGGTCTAATGAGTAGAGAGGCGAGTGCGTGACCAGAGGGTCGCCGGTGAAAGTAACCACCAAGGGGCTCTTGAGCAAGGCCCCTAACCCCAGTTGTTCCAGTGGAGCTGCACAGTGGACTGTTGGGACCGTTGTGGCACTGGGCAGCTTCCAGATGTGAATGTGATCAGGACGTCCCTAAAAAGGGGGGGTTGCTCTCAGTGGAGCATCCCCTGAATAAATAAAGATTAAAATAAATAAATAAAACATAATAAATAATAATAATGATAAATAAACTAGTTCTCAGCTCAGCTTAGTGCTTTTAAATTAAACTTCACGCTCCTGGAGTCCATCAAGTGTAAAAAAAATTGCGTAATCAAATCAGGAAAGATACTCAGACTTTGTTCATGCGTATTATCAAAAGACATATACTTTTAGAAATGATACCAATATTAATAATATAGAATAATTAATAATATAGAATAGTCATCATTAGAAATGCTGTCGACTTATATTATTTGACTTATTATTTATAAGGTATATAAGGTGTGAGTGTGTTTCAGCAGATGCAGTTTGCAACATGAATCTTTGTCTCGGTTAATTTGCAGGCAGTTTACTTTGTTTGTATAAGCAAACTGACGTCTGCATCTATTTGCACATCACATCACTCCCAAATGGTAGGCTTACATTGTTCACGGAGCACTGAACAGCAAAGACAGAAGAAAACATCTTAAGTTCACGTCAACACAAGTATAGTTTACACACCCATATTCTTTTTAGCTTTCCAGAAATCCTGGTGTGTGTGTGTGTGTGTTTTGTAGTCCCTGCTGCACCGTTAGCACCATCATGGTACAAATCTCTAGGCGGGCACAGGGTTTCTGAGGTGAACCAGATTAAAGTTATTTTCTTCACTTCAGAGTTGGTTGAAGTTGTATAATGCTGCAGTGTGTGTTGGTCAGCTGGTCTTGTTCGTTACAGCCGATGTTCCCCTTTGATAATATCGGTCTCTTAGAGACGGCGTTGAAAGTTCTCAATATACTTCATGTGATGTTTGTTTTGCTAACTTAAATCAAAACATGCTTGCAATTTCTGCCTTTTGTGGAAATGAAAGTGTCGCGAGTTACAACTTCTGCACGTGTGAGCTGTAGACCGTCTGGAAGCTGCATTTCAGTTCTGCCTTTTTCGTTTATTTTTTACATTTATGAATGGATTTCAAACCTTCCACATCTGCATTTTCGATGTTTGTAAGAATAACCATGAGCAAAAATGTCTCTTTTCTCTCTGCAGCTGAAGAAACTGGGTGTGATGCCTCCAGAGCAGCCTTTGCCTCTCAAATGCTACAGGATTTATCAGATCATGTGGGCAAACAATGGAGACACCATCAGCAGACAATATGCAGGCACAGCAGCACTCAAGGTAACGTCATTGTCTTTGCGCAAACATCACATCTCTGTCAGCATTTTGTTCAAACAAACAGAAGTGAAGTGCGCCATCTTCTTTTGATACAGTCATTTGTTCAGCAGATAGCTTAAGCTCTTGAGACATATGCTTACACTAATTGTAGGAGTCATGAATCTTGGATAAGAGTGTTGCAGCAGATAAAACACATCAAAATGACAAACATGGAGGGTAATTAAAGAAGGTTGTGATTCAAAGTCAAGTTAAAAGTGATACTAAGCAGACACTGTTCATCTATTTTAGGGAGATTTCACCAGGACAGGGGAAAGGAAACTGGCGGGTGTGATGAAGGATGGCGTGAACTCAGCCAACCGCTACTACCTGAACCGCTTTAGGGATGCTTATAGACAAGCAGTCATTGGTATGGAAACACAGATTTCCCAGCTGTATACCTTTATCTGCACCCGTATTGTCCTAAAATGGCTCCATGATCGTCTCTTCTGAATCCTCTGCTCTCCCTGCAGACCTAATGATGGGCCTGCCAGTGACAGAGGACCTCTACTCCATCTTCAGTAAGGAGAAGGAGCATGAAGAGAAGGAGAAGGAGAGCCAGAGAGGAGCGCAGGAGCAGGTCAGCCTCCTGCTGCAGACCTACATGCAGCTTTTACTACCTGATGACGAGAAGTTTCATGGAGGTTGGGCCCTCATCAATTGTGACATGAGGTTAGTAGCTTGCTGCGCAGTCTGATTACTCATCAACTTTATACCATCAGGGATATAACGGATGTGAAACTTTTTACACTATGTTTTCTGTGGTTTCTGAAGTCTTTTTTTTATGCTACTTTTGTCTCACTTCCCACCAGCCTCATTGATGCAACCAACAAAGACGTAGATGTGCTGCTGCTCCTGTCTGACAAAGCCTATTACATTGCTTAGTAAGTCTGACTTTACATTTAACCAACCTTTGTCCCTAGAAATTATTCTGTAAAATTGACTTACGATTGCCTTTATTGCCTTGCAGCTATGATGAAGAAGCAGATAAAGTCAACCAATACCAGCGCCTCAATTTAGAGGGTTTGGAAAAGATTGAAATTGGTAAGAAGTTTGACTCAAAGCAGAAGTGAGGGTTTTTGTACTCACTGAGTCATCCAACACTTCCCGAAAAGTGTGCTTAACAGTTTCTCTGTAACCTTTCAGCAATATCTCCGTTGATCGTGATTCATACAATGAAAGCAAATACTGAAAGTGGAAGTTACTCAAAGTTGTGTTTTGTTTCGCAGGTCCAGAGCCCACTCTGTTTGGGAAGCCAAAGTTCTGCTGTATGCGTTTGCATTACAGGAATGAAGAGACGAGCGGATACTTTCACACGCTAAGAGCAGCAACACGAAACCCTGACGATGATGGAAAAGGTAGGTTGTAATTCTTAAAAAGGCACAAAGAAGGGACTTTTTTGATCAAAAACGCTGCATAAACGGGTTGAGACTTAACCTGTGCTACATTTCAGACACATTGCAATGCATAGCCGAGATGCTTCGCATAACTAAACAGGCCACAGGGTTGGACCTGCTTGTGGTTGAAAAGAAACTGGAGAGGTGAGTGCAAATTTTGTGTGATTCATCCTTGTGTCTTTTTCACATATTTGAATTAGTGCTGTCAGTTGATTAAAAATTTTAATTGAGATAATCACTGTAAAATTCTGTAATTAATCAAGATTAATTGCAGTTACGGGGCACCCAGTGGCTCAGTTGGTAGAGCAGGCGTCCCATATACAGAGGCTGTGTCCTCGCCGCAGCGGCCACAGGTTCGATTCCACCTGTGGCCCTTTGCTACATGTCATTCCCTCTCTCTCTCCCCTGTTTCCTGTCCACTCTACAGCTGTCCTATCAAAGAAATAAAGGCAGAAAAAGCCCCAAAAAATATCTTCACTAGTATTTGATTATATATTTCAGGGGACATAAAACAAATACACTTGTGGCGTTGTTGGAGTAAAGAAATGCATGAGAAACTAGAGGAATCTTTTTTCTTTTTTTTACTTCATTTTCAGCTTTTCATTCATAGGGTTTAATGTTGTAGAGCATGTTCAAGTTTTAAAACTGCTCTGTACAACCAGTCGTTCACTGTCACTGCAAAGCTGCCAGAAACTGTTGAACTGGACCTGTGACCCTCAGACAAAAGCCTGCTTCTCTAATCATCAGGCTTTGAACTTACACAGTGTTTCCCACAGCACTTTGCTGTTTAGGCGGCCGCCTAGACAACACACGCCCCCACCTTAACTACCATATTAGTGTTGTCAAAAACCTTGATTTTTCAATATTGAAACGGAATATCGTTATATTTATTTCCTGCGCTAACAATAGCTGCTGTCTCTCCTCTTCTACACCAAGTTGACACACATGCTGAAGTTCCCACACAGCCACGCCTGTCCCCACTCACTGCAGTCAGCTCCTCTCTTGTATGTCCGTTCTTTAGTTTGTTTCACCCCGTTGTTGGTTGTTATGTTGTAGATTGCCAGTGCCACAGAATCTCTGTGACTGGTTTTGGTAAAAAGAAAACAGGAAGGGGGCTGCCCCAGGTAAAAAGGCATGCTCTGGAAAGTAAATCCTGACTTCAAGATGAGGTCACTGCTGGGATCACTTTGTGTAAAAAAAAACATGTTAAGCTTCTAAAATTAATCGCTTGCGTTAATGCGTTAACGCGTGAATGTTGACAGCCTTAATTTGAATGTAAAGAAGATAGACCTTTGTTACTATCGTAGCACAATTTCACCTTTTAATCAAAGCCAAAAGCTGTGGAGGGTGTGTTTTCATTGTTTGTGTTTGTGTTCCAGGCGGCAGAGTAAACCTCACGAGGATATAATGGGCATCCAGAACAAACCTGCTGATCAGGTCCAAGGTAGCTCCGGTCTGGCACAGGGCAAAAGTTTCCTCCTCAACAAATTCTCCTCTCTCAATCAGAAAGTGAAACAGACCAAAACAAATGTTAACATCGGCCCCTTTAAGCCCCTTGGGAGGCTTGGAAACTTCTCTAAGCCTGACGTAAAAGTCAATTTTCTGAAGCCAACTATGCACGTCAACCTGTGGAAGTCAGACAGCAGCTTGGAGACGTCAGATAACAACCCTGGCACAGGAGCCCTAAAAGATATCGGAGATGAACACTCTGAAATCTCCTCAGACTCTGACTCCTATAATTCTGACCCGGAGCACCCGTGTTCTGGTTCTTTAGAAAACGTGGACTATGTGCTGCCCAGCTGCGGCATTGTAGCGACAAACCCACGACTAGGCAGTCGCTCCCAGTCGATTGGTAGCGTGGAGCTCAATATTCCATCTGTTATCAGAGTCACTGGCTGTGACGGGAAGCAGGAAAGCCCCTCTCAAGTCAGTGATGACAAATCTCCAGGGGCTGCCTCAGTGGCTGAAGAAGCCATTTTGATTGACTTTGGTACTCCCATTGATGCCTACTGCCACCAGTTTGTCCATGATGCACAGACCAAACCTGTTGAGGTATTTGGAGAGCTGCCGCAAGCCACTGTCCCTCCGCAAAACCCATTGGTGCCTGTGCAGAACAAGACCCCAGCAGACTCAGCCAAGCAGCCAAGCTCCGATCCACAGCATCAGCAGGAGCCCCAGATCCCCCGACCATCCCAGCTAGATGTCGAGTCCACTACCTCCAGTACCAACCTCCTCAACGTCCAGAAGCCGAGCTCTGCAGCCTCAGGAGGCTCTCAGAGGAGCCTGGGCTCGCAGATGGAGGGCAGCTTCTTCCCTTCACCTGCAGACAGCAATGGCAGCCGAGTGGTGTCCCCCTTTGCCAAGATCAAGAGCTCCATGGTGCAGGTGGCCAGCCTCACCCAGGCGGGACTCACCCAGGGCATCAACTTTGCTGTGGCAAAGGTACAGAAGAGCCCAGAGCCAGACACTGTTAATGAAGCCCAAGAGAACGAGCTGAAGGCAATGTTTACACAGTGCCAGACCAGGATCATTCAGATCTAGTGCTTTAACTGTAGCAGGATTTTGTAGTTGCTCGTCATGTGTAAATCTCTTTTACGGTAGCAGTAGCAAAAGCTTGCACATAGTGTCACTACTCGGCCAAGAAATGCGCTCTTAAATTTCCCTGTTAGTTGAAGTTGCCTCTTGTACAGAACCTAC
Source organism: Naso brachycentron (assembly GCA_029874485.1). Lineage (NCBI taxonomy): Eukaryota > Metazoa > Chordata > Actinopteri > Acanthuriformes > Acanthuridae > Naso > Naso brachycentron. The sequence continues at coordinate 5,599,090 of JAQFJA010000003.1, forward strand.
AAATATACAAGCCCAACATGACAGTGACCATGTTTACATGCACACAATAATTATGGATTCCATTAATCTGAAGAGCACTGATTGTCTGGCTATTTTAAAAAAAAATTCTTTTAAATAAGGGATGTTTAGCTTATGTCTTTTTTGCCATTTAACTTTGTGCACTGATTAATATAAATGTCAGGTTTCCTTTCCCCTCTTTTATGGATTAGTAATCAGTTCTCTTCAGTTTATTCCCCTCACTATGGAAATTGCGATAATTGTGATACTATGACATTTCTTATGTAAATGTCTCAGAACATCAATCCCTTAGTAGGCCACAAAGGCAGAGTAGAAAAATGGCACACAGGAAATGTCCGTGTTTATGTTCCCTACAGTGTCAGAGTGTGATTATACTGACCTGTAGCTTTGCACATTTTGCCACTAGAGACATGTTCTCACGTCCCTCTGGTGAAGGGGGAGAAGCCTGTGCATAGCGGACCTATCAGTACAGGAAGTGAAAGTTTGCATTAGCACAACCACTTATGCTGTATCAGCCACTGCCAGTTACAAGCTACAGTAACAAGCTAGCAAACAACATAAACCGATAGAAGATGCTAACTACACTTACCATGCTGATACATCTGCTAGCCGCCGACTCTGGCGCTCTCCAATATGTGCTCGAATGCTAACATTAGCTGTCTCGATGGGCGCTGTTCTATTATAGATCAACCTAGCGTAAGCTGCAATGGTGGGAGGGGCAATAGGACTTTAATTGATAGATCCAAAATTTCTCCAAGAGGTTGAAAGAGAGGGGTTTTTTCTTTTCATTTTTGTGTGAAAAAGCCATGTTTAACTCAATATTAATCATAGCAAAGTTTAGAATCTGCTTAAATGGCCGTGTGTCAATGAGAACCATTAAACGAAATGAGAATATGTACATTCAAATCCTGATTTACGCCAGAAATACTGCCACTGTTTAAGGAAAGACTTCTTTAAGTAGTTTTCTTATCAGTGATGTTGTCATTACGTCACAAATAACGAAGACATCAGATTTTCCAGTTTTAGGACTTGTGTACTTCCAAAGAAGTATGCAGAGTAATTTTTGTGCATGTAAACATGTCACTATCCTCAGTTAAAAAAGAAAGTTTTATATTATTTTATTTTACCTACGGTACTTGCATGTGAGGTTAACGGTAACAACTGATACTGTCAAGGCAAGTAAACATGAGCTGCATGTTGAAAGACCAACTCTGACTTTATCATGTACTGTATGTCATCCTGTACGTGCAGGTCTCTTATTGCCGTTCGTGATATAGACCCCGTCAATTTATAACATTTGTCGTAGAATCCGACCAAAATATCTTTTGTGACTCCCAAAGGACAATTCTATGTTAACTATTACGCGTTGTATAGCTGTCAGAAACTAGCCGGACAAGAAACTGTACGCAGTTATCCTATGTAATATCAGTGTTGTCAAGTGTAACTTAGAAGATATACCGTTATAGAAATAATGACTACACGCGACTTTAGCAAGAGTATCCTGGTTGTTGATATGTACAGTGAATATTGTATGTTTATCTGTTCCCTGAGTAGAGCCTTCCCTTGAGCTTTTTGTATTGATGGTAGGCTGGCAGCTTGTTCAAAGAGGTAAGAGCAGCATTATATTTTGAAAAGAAGGCCCAGTTCTGTCATTGCTAACCATGAATAACCGGAGAACTACTGGTTGGAGTTGTTCTTGTTAGATAAATATATTGAAATAACTATTATACTATCGGTTTTATTAACTATGAGGGTTTGATTGAAACGGAGTCCTCGGCCAGCGTTGTACATTGACGTTGCATGCTTGACAAAGACCAGAGAGTGGCATATAGTAGGTATATATGCAAATGCACCCACCCAATTATTAGAAACACTGACGCTTTATGCACTCCCCAAACTGAAAGCATATTTGCCTTAATGGAATTGAAGTGGGATGATGTATATCAGGTATTTATGGCGAAATCTACCTTTTTAAATCCATTCTAACTTGTTACATTTGGTGTACTGTAAGATCACGTTCATGTTCAGGGTCACTGTATTTTCAGTAAGACTTATCTTGGGATATTTCATCTCCTGGCACATACGTTCTCCATGCAAATGAGCAGGTTTTGTGAGTGCACTGTACAGTGTGTGTGTTTTTATTTGTTTGAGCATCCCTGCTGCTGCTGCTGGTGGTGGTATTTAGGAGTGCTTGCCTTAGAGCCTTAGCTATATTTCAGCAGTATACATTGTCATGTTGTACATGTTTTTCATTAACTCAAGAAGTGAGGTTTCCTTTAATCTCCGTTAAGTCTTGCTGCAGTCTTTTAGAAGAGGAGAAGTTAACGATAGCCACCTTATTCCTGTGTTTATGTTGAGGTCTATTCATAATTAGTAATAATTATAATAATCTGGGTTGCTTTAAGTTGAAATATCCCAAAATAAACTCACACATTTCATATTTTTGTGTTACATTTGCTTGTTTTCTGCATTCAGCTTGCTCACCAGCAGATTAGATGTGAGATACTTGCATATTTTATCTGACTGTAATTGTGTCAAATGAGACTGTGGGCTGCTTTGTGGGTGCTGCATTATATAGTTACTGAACCTGCTGTTAGTGTGCGGCGCTGCCAAAGCTTTAAGGTAATATCTGTAATGCAGAGTTTTATCGCAGAGGGTAAAAGGTGTTTTTTTTTTTTAAACTTCCTTCAGGAGTGCAAACACTGGAGCAGTTCAAGTAGAGCAGACATTTTATTGTCCTAAGCTGTCTGTATGAAGCTAAACAGAACCGTAATCCTCAACATTCCTGATAGAGACCACAATGCTAGAGCGTTCATTTCTGGGTTTTATATGCAACGTTGGCAGTTATATTTGATTCTGTATTTGCTGGGTAAGATTTTTTCTCCTTTTTTTTTTTGTTTACACCAAGTGCTTTTGCAACCACCTCTTCATTTGGTTTCCCTCATTGTTGTCCACTCCCATTAAGACCCAGCCGTGACAAATGATCATGTGACGAGGTCTTAAAGCATTTGATTTGCACTGTTAAGCACATTTTCTAGCATTAGTACAAATCCATCCGAATGTCTGTGGTCATATCTCTCCTCTTTACCGTCATTGTTTTCCACGGTGTACTGAGATTGTATTGTATATTAAAGTATCCTATTTATTCTTATCCTCTTTGGGCGTGTTACTTGATAACAAAGTGCACTGTACACTTTTTGTTTAGGAAGATATTCCATTGGAATAAAAAGTATATGAGTGAACTAGTGTTGCATGAGGTTTATTGTCAAATCCATTAACACGAAGCCTTCACACCAGCATGTTCAACAGTTTATGTACGCTAGCAACTGGCTGAATGAATAGTGACTCGACAAAAATGCAATAGAAGAAACAGTCCTCTAGTTATTTTGAGTTGAAAGCTACTGACAGGCTTTTGTGAAGACGGAAAGTTTAGTCTGCTGCAACACTGTCAAACAGCTGGCATGAACCCCAGAGCCAGCTGTGAAATAAAGCAAAATGACAGTAATCCTAAACATCAAGACTGCACATATAAACTACAAATCATTGCTATTCCGTGAAATATATCCAAATCTTATCTGCAATTCAAGGTGGTAGAAAAAGAAAAACATCAACTATTCGTGGCATATGAAAAACATCTTTATTACAAACTTTTCTTCAAAAAGTATCAAAAAGAAAATCCATCTCATTTGTGTCTCCTATTACGGCTCGTTGCCGTTGACACACTTGTGCTGCTCCACGCGGCTCCTCCGCAGCATGTCGATGTGTTTGGCCCTCAGCCAGCTGTCTCTGGACAAAGACGTCTGTCCCAGGCTCAGAGACAGCAACCTGCCGACACAGTCACAGTCAGCCACGTCCCACTCAAACACGGCTCAGCTAGAGTACTCTAAATACTGTGATAACATTTTTTGTTGCTTAGCTTATCTGGCATTCTCACTGTTGGTCATAATGACTTATTGTTGTGTTTATTTAACACTTTGCCTTTTAAAAGAGTGGGCAAAAGCAAGGACATGCCAAGTAATGGAGCTTATATAAACTTAATCACAGCTCACCTCGCCACAACGAGCAGCCTGTGGAGGTCCTCGGCGGATACGCTCTGCGGGTCGTCCTTCCTCATATCTACAAAGTCATCCTCAACTGACTGTGGACACCAGGAAGGAACAAACACTTTATATGTGCACAGACAGCAACAGACTTTTCATTAAAGACACACACAGGACTTCTGGGGACATTACAGAACAAATAACCTGCAAGAAATACTTCCAAAATATACTATAATCACTTTTACACAAACCTCTGTGATAAAAGACTGGTTCAAGTCCCCTTTAAACTTATTTCAGTCGTGTGCAATTCAGCTCAGAATGAAAAACACCTTATTTACACCTGGTATTGCAAAGCGATATGTATCCGGACAAGTTATCCGTATAATAATCTTACCTTTGCATTTAAATGTGATATTTTTAATGCATTCTTGTCACCCACATTGAGATCGGATCTCTGTTCTCAGGCAAAAGCTGCACATAACTGATAAGCTGTTGTGGCAAATCAGCTGCACACATGGCTGGTGTGTGGTCACCAGTTATATTAGGACTGTACGGCCTACTTTTTCTTTTTCTCTGCAGATGAAGGGGTAATTTGTGACATTTTCTGTCAGAAGCAAACAAAAGATGATGGACACTGTTAGACGCAGGGCTGGGTGTTGGCAAAGACTTCACGATACACGGGTCACAATACGATTATATCATGCTACATTTCAATATGATGCATATTGCAATATTCGACGTAGTTCACTGAAAATGTCAAACCAGAGCTGATAAACAAGTTGTTGTGTACGATCTGGGTCATCTGAATACATCATATTACAGTATATTGATAATTCAGCAGACAAGTTGAGTCAAAACATTTAATTTAAAACTCCCTTTCTAATTTGTTTGAGCAGTATTGGCAAATTATCAAACACACTCATGTAGCTGCCATAACAACAAAATGAGAAATAAAATTTTGGTGTATTCTTGCACTTAAACTGGACACACAAACTGAATACATGAAAGTTAAGTGCACAAGTGTTCTTTTGTGTCACTGACCTTTAGGACTGGGTTTTGGCAACGACTTCACAATATGATATGCATCACAATACATGGGTCACAATACGATACAGATATGAAAATAAATATTGCTATATTGCTGTATCGATTTTTTAGCACAGGCCTAGTTAGAAGCACTTTTATATGCAGTTACTGTAAATGCCACGACAGTTAACTGGTCTCTGTGGATGAGAGCGAAGCAATGAGTGGTGAGCTCTGCAATACTCGCATTTTCATTCAGTGCAGACGTACGCATCACGGGTCAAAGTGGGATGATGACATTGCATGTGCGGATGTCTGCATGTTGTACAGACTGCATTTACATCGACATAAGGTCCAGACAAAACTCGAGCCAGACAACCTTCAGATGTGGTTTGGCAGATCCGATCACATTCTGATCGTTATGTGTTTTCACCTTGCATTAACATGCCTTTTCCCTTATCTGGATAACTTGCCCGGATATAGATCACATTTTAACACCAACTGTAAATCAGGTGTAAGCTAGCATGTCTCACCTTTGTCATTTCATCAGTGATACTGTAGTCTAGCTGGCGAGCGACGCTCAGGTAGATTCTGAACTTGTTCAGCTGTGAGGAAGTCTGTGGATGCATGTGGATGCTGCTGAGATACTCCTCCATGTGGGCCGGGCTGACCTGAGGCTGTAGGTGTATCTGACAGTCTGACTGTGGAGTTAAAGACAAAGATCAATGTTCATATTGTGCCCTCGGAACAATTATGCAAGAGAAAACTGCAGTGAAGGCATATCTTGGTATTGCCAAACGTGTTGCTATGTAAAAGTATCTCCTGCCTGTTGTGTGCATGCCTAGTTGGGCATATTTTCAAAACTTCATGGCACGCCAGACAGAAGCAAAGCCTTTATGAGCCGACCATGACGCATCTGATCAGCTTGACCCTCCAGCTGCTCATCAGTCGATAGTTGTGCCGTGTAAACACAGACACCTACTCCTGACTTCTAATCAACCCTGGGAGCTGTTTACAGCGCGTTGCCCTTCTCTGCAGGACTAATAGATGGACAAGCCTGACGCCTCTCCCAGGATTGTTCCTGTGGCACACAGCTGCCGCCATGGCAACCTATTAGACCAACACACAGGAATAGCACACAGCACATTCCTCTGGCTGTTCACAACAGAGCGAGACCGTGGCGAAAGCTGCTGGCTGGAGGGGTTGCTACGGCTGACCAATGGCAGTTGAGGCCACAGTGTGACGCCGGCTGGAAACAACCTCCAGCGTCAGACGCAGCCCGGTCTCATGAGAGGCAGCACGAAACCTGACTCTTCCCTGGCCATGCCGGGGACGGTGGGTTTGGGAAGGATGTCAGTGGTGGGTAGGTGTGAGGTTTTTTTTTGCCCTGCGGATGCACGCTTCATCTCCCTCTGTCCTCACCGGCAGCAGCGAGCGGCCCTCTGACGTGATGAGCACGTTAATATTGCAGGGGAATTCCATCTGGTGGTAGTTAAAGTCATAATCAACCTTCTGCCATGAGATCAGGTTCCCCAGGGCCGTGACGTTGCGCACACCTACACAACAAAAACACGCACAAGTTCAAATCCAACCTGGTTAGTGTTAGCTCCGTCAAATCAGTGTTTACAGGCTGCAGGAGAGCATTAACTGCTTAGCTGATCCTCTCAGTGTCGTCCCCTCGAGGTTTCTAGAAGCCTCACCTGTTGTGTCCAGCTGTCCCTGCTCCAGCTGGGTTTCATCCAGGAAGAGGGAAGTGTTCCGGGCCAGCTGCAGGGCTCCACTAACTAGCCGATTGGCCACATAATCCTTCTTAGGCACCAACCGCATCTGGTTCATGTTCTGCAGGCTCATGCCCAGATAGTACGCCTGCAGGGAAGAGGGGAAAGACACTGCTCATGTATTTCATTTCAACCAAATTCAAATAAATAAATAAATGAACAAGTGCCCAGTCAGTGCACACAGTTGCTTGGAGTAATAATAATAATAATAATAATAATGTCTACTCACAGAAGGCACGAGCTGCTGGATGATCTGGTAGAAGCGCTGAGTGTACGAGGCGACAGTAGGACAGCCACTCACGTTTAAGGTAAACTTGCCCAGAGGGAGAACATCCCGTCTCGTGTACCTACAAGAAAGTCAACAACACTGTCAGATAAAAACGCTCAGACGGGTTTAACACAAAGCGGCTACAGACTGAATGTAACGTACACGTTAGAAATGAGGTGCAGGATGAGGAACTCGGCAGCCAGGGCATCTCCCAGAAGGATGTGAGAGAAGTACGTGAGCAGCTCCGCCCTGACAGAAGCCATCTCACTCAGGGTCGAAGATAAGACTGAGATGGGAGGACAAAGAATTAAATAGAAGTCCCTATGGCAACGACAGGCATGTGCTTTGAAAGCTGTACAGCAGAAAACATTCACTGCTCCTATCTTCTGCTTGGAGAGCTTTACAACACAAAGAACTTTGACAAAAACGGTCCCTTTCCTCTGCTTCCCTACACAGCTGGAGGGAGACACGATAATGTGACTGTAACTGAGCTTTACGTAGCCTGTTTGTTCAGAACAGGGTTCAAAATACCAAACTGATGTTTTAAATTTTAATAATTACTTTTGTCTGACGGATGAGATGATTAGGTAACACACTAAATTTAATGCCTCTGCAATTTTATATAAGTGCTGAACTCAAAACACCTGCAAATAGCACCATTAGCAACAGAGTACATAAAAACAAAGCAGAACAAATTAAGTCTTGTGGAAAAAGACCATTTGTTTTGTAAATGACTGCCAGTTATTAGTTTATTTTTAGTTCGACCCCAGAAGCTTGGTTACTGTTTATTGTGTAGCATCTACACAGTGTGTAACACAGCACGGCAAAAATCAGAGCTCAACGTGCAGCTTTTTAATGATTTTTGACTGAGCTGACATTTTATCAACTGTTGCAGCAGTTCTGCTGGATTTGTAATAACCAGTTTGTATAGCTCAAGGACACAAGTTCTCAGGTATTTGCAGAAATTTGTAGATTTTTTTTAATCACACTGTGTTTGTCCATGTTTAGAAGGGGACCACACTGAGGTTTTACAAAATCACCATAGATAATATTTACTGTGCAGGTCGGTTATGTTTTCTTTTCTGTTTATAGAAATTATCTAGTCAAAGCACTAAAGGCAGTTTCAGTGTTGTTCCAAAAATCGCCCACATGAAGTTTTCATGACACATTTAAACATCGATCTGTTTGCTGAGCTGACAACATCAGGCTATTTAACTAATATTTACTCATTCAGTCCTCTCCTGGGGGATGAATACACACTTGCAGTTCAAAAAAAGATGTGCAAAACAACCTTTTTTAGCAGTACTTTATGCAAATGAGATTAATTGTAGCTATGCTTATTTGCATATGTGTAACAATTGTTGTATTACAAAATGTTGTTTTTCCTGACGGCAGTTTGCAGCAGCCTTATTAAATATTTCCTACATCTCTTGTGGCTGTGTGATTGTTTAGGCACAAAACACACAGAGAGTAGAGATGTATTCGTCAATCACAATTTGTCCTTACAGGCACGGTTGTCCTCCAACGAGGCGGGGGGCAGCAGGGGGTTGTTGTGTGGCAGCGGCCTGGCGTAAAGCATGTGGAGGCGAGGAACGAGCGACGCCGGCGGGCAGTGCACTCTCTGCTCCTCCGCCGTCTCCATGCAGTCTGTAGGGTCCAGGAGGGACGAGGAGGCATCTCTGTGTGGACACACCAAGAATAATTGCCAAAACATACAGATCCCCACCAGAAGGAAATTCTGTCTCGACATGTGTCTTACTTTTCGTCGGCCAGAGCGCTGAGAGCGGGACTGACAGAGAGGATCCCGTAGACCTCAAGTGTGTCGTTCAGTTTGAAGCTGTCCCAGTCCTCGTACACCTGCCAACAACAAACACCTGTTAGCTTCTGCCCTACGCCTGGGACACACATCTGGTGTCTACTTCTGCAGTGCGTCTGCGTCGCCAATCTGCTGCGTGTCGCTCGCTGTTGACATTAACACAGGCAGCACTGCCTCTATAAGGCCTGTGTTTCTACGTAGTTTTCCTTTGAAATGTATCATTAATATGAAAATGACTGATGTCATTATATATGATGCATTCAATTCATATTTAGTTTAGACAGAAAACCGTGTGCTGTGTGAGAGAGGGAGCAGGGAAGTGCGAGGCAAGTTGCAGCTCAATCTGCTGTGAGGATGAAAT
>JAQFJA010000003.1:5620724-5631463 GCA_029874485.1 Naso brachycentron
TAAATTTAGAAATAGTCAAAGTAGTTTTGAAGTGTCTCTGTACTGTTTTCAGTTGCGTTATGTGGAAAAGGATCAGCAAATTATCACATTCTGCTCTATTTATATTTTATTTTAGATGGCATCCAACGATTGTGAATGTTGGCACAGTTTCTTGTCTTTATAGGAGCCTAAATTAGGTTGTTGTCCTGTGTCTCTGCAAGTTGTGTCCATATTTCAGGCGTCTCTCAGTTCTGGGTGGAGTGCCCTAGTTTTTGTGGTGGCAAAATACAAAGACTCTTTTCTTACACTGAACTTACTGTTCTGTAATGAAACATAGTGAACATTTCTCTTGCTTTTGCAAACAAATGTAGAAACAAGTTGAATGTCAGAAACTAATTTTGGTTGTACTTAAAAATCAATTGTGAAAGTTTTTTCATGCATGATTTGTAATGGATCTCTTTGTGTTTCAGAGCTGAAGGAGAGTCTCACCAGGATGGGCTCTGACCTGAAGCAGGGTTTTATCAGCTCCCTTAGGAGCGCCTGGCAAACGCTCAACGATTTTGCTCGCGCTCACACGACGTCCGCCCAGCTTCAGGCTGAGCTGGCCATCGTAGCCAATCAGATCGAGGAGCAGGAGAAGCAGGCGCAAGAGGGTGAGTTTCTGACTCCTCAATCAAATCGTTTCTGCATTGGGTGAGATTAATAACTCCATTCTGGGTTGCACAGAGCATAAGATCCCAGAGATGCCTGAACCAATAAAAGAAGAGGAGCCTCAGGTGAAGATGGGGATGCTGAACAGAGGGAACCGCATTGACTACGTCCTGCAGGAGAAGCCCATCGAGAGTTTTAATGAGTACCTGTTTGCCCTCCAGAGTCATCTCTGCTACTGGTATGGAGAACCTCTTTTTTTAAAAAAAAAACAAACAAACAAACTGTGAAATTCGCATGTTAAAGCTGGGGTAGGCAACGTCTGGAAACTCCTTGGGAAGCAACTCTGCTGCACCCTCCCCTCCCTGTTTTTGCTGTGGGTCGTGTTTTATTTCGTTTGTTGCCGCTCTGTTTTTGAGGCCAGTTTGCACCAAAGATTCACGATAAGAGGAAACAGTTGCAGCGGCGTAAACTGATTCGCCTCAGCTCGACTCAAGCCAACTGATTGTGCTGCCTGCAGAAAATTTTGTTGACAGAGACCAGTTGTAGAGCGAATGGCACGTCACCTGTCGCCAGTGGTGGAGATCCACAGGATCCATGGTTTTAATGCTTCCCATTGTGTATGTATGACGCCATGCAATGCGCACTGGTAGCGCCACGGTGCGTTTTGAGAGTAGAGCTGCAATGATTAATTGAATAATTGGTTAATCAGCTGATAGAAAATTAATCACAAACTAACAAAATTTTGATAATCAGTTAATCGTTTCAGTCATTTTTCAACTAAAAAAGTCAAAGAAATTGCTGATTTAGCCTCTTAAATGTGAGGATTTGCTGCTTTCTGTGTCATTTATGATCATAAATGACGAGTCTTTGTGTGTTTGGCTGTTGTTTCAACAAAAGAGGCAAATTGAAGACGTCACATTGGGCTCTGGGAAATTGAGATGCGCAATTTTCACACTTTTTTGACATTTCATGGAAGAAATGATAATCGATTAATTGTGAAAATAATCGGCATATTAATCGATAATGAAAATAATCGTTAGTTGTAGCTCTGTCAGAGGGATGAGGCGTCACATCGGCCTCTCCACGTTTGCATAAAGTAGAGGTCTAGGGCTACTTTAGCCGCCTCTGCAAACGCTCGTTCTCGCCCAAAATGTTATTATAGGTTATTATGGAGTTTTTGCACATTGACGTCAAAGATAAATTGCCTACCTCAGCTTTAATTTTCAAGTTAAAAATTCAGTTTTCCTTTTTCAAACAAAAATGCCAAAAATTAAAGGCTTTAAATTTTGCTTTTCCTCTCTTCCTGTAAACTTACTAACTTTAGGAAGCTGAAACCACATGGAGTGACTTGTTGGCAGATTACATCGTTTTATAATAACACTTTGGTTGTTTTGCAGGGAATCCGAAGACACAGCTCTTCTTCTTCTCAAAGAGATCTACAAGTCCATGGGGATCCATCCAGAGCAGATAGCACATTAATAAATTACAATGAAGTACCTTAGCTGAACATAAGCCTGTCTAAAGCGTTTCCATTGGTTTTAATTCATGCTAGTTCTCCTGGATGATTATGCTCTTTTCTCTTTTATTTTCTATTCATGTAGTTTATTGTATTCAGATTTATAAAATGCCATTTGTCTTAAATTATACAGAAGTATGCAAATGAGCTTATAGATGCAACAACACATGATGACGAGTTTGATATAAAATTTTTATAGTTTAAATTATAGAACTGGTCATGTTTACTGAAAAGATGTGAAATCAAATTTGAATGGTAACAGCAGAAATGACATAGCAGCAGTCAATGCAGCCTTCTGTAAGTTTTATTTCATGGCCAAAATTTCAAAATAAATCATTTCCTTGCACAGGTGCTTTCTCGCTGAAATGTTTATGGATGAGAGGAAGACATGTAGCATTTCTCCTGCAGCGTAGGGAGACTTTCAGCTATCTACAAAAAAAGCTGCTATAGTTGCAAAAACATTGGATTAAAAATGATTACAGTACGAGATGAGATGCAAGAACAACCTGCTGTCATTGGAAGAATAATAAAGCACTTCTTGCCTGCTCTCTGTAGCATTTTAACAGCTGTACCCAGTAACATTACGCCTCTGACCTCTGTGACTGAACCTCCCAGCTCTAACATCCTGTCTCACTATGAGATGGAATGAAAGTTTCAGGCCTACAGCTGTTGACTCATCTTCAACACTTCACTTTAGGCATGTAGGCACGTACGACAAAAGTATTCAACACGTGTGAAACAAAGAAACATTAGAAAAGTATTTACAAGAGTGGATCTAACATTCAACCTCAGTCCAGTATGAGGAATTACAGTGCTGGGAGTGATTCTCACTGGGTGTCAAATGACAAATCTTTGTTATTTAAACAATAATGCTGGTCCACATGGACCTCATATCATAGCGCTGCATGCTATAAGCACATCTTTGCTCCTGGCACTTTAACTAATCAGCATGCTTCTCTTTAAACTGACCACTTGTACGATGTGAGCAGCAAAGGAATATTGCTGATGGTCACATAAAACAAACAAACAAAAAGGTCCCTTTTTTTTACCACTTTGCCAGACTGAAGCAACCTATAAATATAATACTGATGGAACAATATGGCTCCATATGCAACTGCCTATACATTGGAAAAGGTGAAAGAATGTGCACTGCTTTGATCCTCAGCTTGCAGACAGCTGGGAAACGATAGAAACTTGCTGGTTCTTGTGGCATCAACTTGCATTTTTTTTTAAACTTCCATTTTAAGAAAGTGCAACATCTTTTTTTTTCCTTTTGTCACCTGCAAATAAATAGCTCGATAGCTGGACTTTGTTCCCCTTCTGTAAAGCCAGCCTGAACGTTGACGGCTGGTTGTGTTAGACCTTTGATTGATTCTTTTTTGGAATGCAAAAATGATCTGAAACAGCTAAAATTACCGTCTCAAGTCACATCCAGCAATGAAATGTAGTTAAGCGGCACAAAAGATGAAATGCTAAAGAAATTGGTTGCAAATCAGGTGTGTGTGATTCAGTTAGGATGGCCAAGTGAGAGGTTTGCCTCCCCAGATAATAACATGCTAACTGAACTGGTTTCAATATGTAAAAGACGTCAACATAAGCCCAAAAGATATATGCTAGTTTTCCTTCAACATTGCTAATATCAGTTTAATCATTAATTGTTTGATCCTGCTGTAGCTCAGCAATTAGACTTGTTCGATATTTTCAAGTTTCACACTGATCAATGTTTGACTTTGTACATTCATTTGTCTACAGCTGTGAGGTGAAATGCAGGAGGATCCATGTAAACATGTCTTTGCTGTAGCGTGTCAACAATGCCCACACCTCACAGTCTCGACGCTGCAGTAACGTCGCGTTCGCACAGGCTCGCTCAGTCCTCTGTTTTGCTCTGAGTCTTGAAGGCCTGCTTGCGGAGGTGAGCTTCGATCTCCTCGCGGAAAACCAGCATGCCCAGGTGAGAGTGCGAGGCCTCGTTCATGGCTTTGGACTGGATGCACATGCGATACTGCTCCGGCGTCAGCTCGTCTGCACACTGCTTCTCGTGCCACAGGTGGAAAAGACTGGACACCGGTGTCCGAGTCACTATGAGCTCGCTCCGGAGATACTTCCTGTACAAGTGGACGTCTTCCACACCCCAGCCTTTGACTTCAAGATCGAAACCACCTGGAAGAAAAGGAAACATTCAGTTTCCCTAATGTCAGTCAATGAAATCAGTTGCTTATGGGTATATCACATTAAGTCATCAGTACTTACCAATACTGAGGAAATCTGAGCGATACTGACACGTCATTCCAAAGCCAAAATCTCTCCAGAATCCAGCATCTTTTTTGTGAATCTATTTGACAAGAGATTTTAATTACAATAAACAAGGGAACATCATAAATGGTCTGAACTAAAACAGAACTGGAACGTCATTTAAAAACTAACATTAAGGTGCTCTCCTCTGATGTGTTTTGCTTATTGTTATATGCAGAATGATGTATGTGCACAGTTTGACACTAGAAAACAGTTTGCACCCTCTGCTGTTTGCATGAGGGGGAAAGTTTCTCCATTTACCCGAGTTCAAGATGCAAACATTCACAATGAGTCTAGTCTGGTGCGCAACTTAAACGAGTGTGATATGGAAACTTAAAGGGCAATTCTGCCGATTTTCAACCTTATCTCTGGATATCTGAATTAGAGATATGATGTGAAACTCAACGATATTTTTTATCAATGTTCTGTGTCTCTGGGACACAGTTTCAAAGTGTCCCGTCCTGGAACCACTGACGTCACATGTTTCACCTTCACCTTTCCCCCTGCACTCCAGACGAGCCAGCGCCATGTCTGTTTTGAGAGGATTTTCTAGCTCTGGGAGACCAAAAAGCCTTTATTATTGAAAACTACACCATTTTTTAAAAAAAAGAAATTTTCCAATGCGACAATTAACAACCTTGGAGACCCAGCAAGTGCTGTTTTTTTGAGATGCAGTGCCTGGTACATGTGGGCTCTGAAAGAATGATGGTGTGGGAAGGACAAGTCAGAAAACTCACTTTTCTCTGTCAATATAGCACAAACTGAGGAGTTTATTGCTTCAGTTGACTACAGTTACCATCAACATTGATTGGACATCCACATGAAAAGAGCTGGATTTTCCCTTTAAACCTCCACTGCACATAAACTGAAAATTATCCTGTCAGTGAGTGGGGAGACTTCTTGCATTCAGTGGTTAAAACTTTTAAAAATACCAATATGTGCATATTTGGAGATTCTGAATTTGCAATGCAGGAATAGTATCAGATGTAGTGTAGTTTAGGTAGTTGAACTTTTTTGTAGAAAATCCATGTAAGACACAAAATATTCCACAAAGAAATTCTTGACTTTGTCCTAGAACATCTCTGGAGGGAAACTTTAAATAACAGCTTTCAATCATCTTCAGATGTGGACATTCTGTCCTTACCAGCTGGAGTTCAATGGGTGGAGCCAGCTCCAAATTTCCATAGACGATGGCAGGATTGTACAGACTGAACACCACTGGATAGAAGACTTTCTTATCTACAAAACAAAGAAATACAACTCAGTGCTTTTATGACAGTCCGACTGTGAACAAAAGCTTGAAAAGACTTGTATGAATTTTGAGCAATAACATTTAAAATCTTACTTGGAGCGGCGTGGAGACGACAGGTGTTGAGGAACTCCAGAGTAAAATGGATGTCAACGTCACAGAAAAACATTAAGACGTCGCCTTTCTTCCAGGCGTGGGCTCCGATATCCAGACCCCGACCCCGTGAGAACTCCTCGTTCACTGGAATGAGAGTGTAATTGGAGAAGCTCTCCTCCCTGAAAAAAAAAAAAACAACCATAGGAATCGATTAAAATTCACATGACAAATTACCCACAAATCTAGCACAAGCACATGAAAAGCTCTTTCTCAGGGAGAGGACAGACCTTGACATTTTTTCCAAAGATGACGTCACCTCCTGTAGACCTTCCTGCCCAAAGTAAACCACTGTGAGATGTACTCGTCTGTCCTGCTGTATGCACACCTCCCTACAAACATGCATCATGTTATATCAAATTAATTCCAGAACAAAAAGATTGTACTGTTGCATAATAACTGATGAAAACCAGGCCATCGTGTTTGCTGAAAGCCCATTGAAGTGAACATGCTGGGTCACGTCCAGCGCACAGTGACAGTTCCAGTCTCACCTGAAGTTGTGTAAGAACTGTGAGAATGTTTCTATTCTGCCCGCCAGCGGCACAATGATGTTGATAATCATTCCAGACGTTTCTACAGATGTGCTCCTGACTTTCATTAAGGGTCCAAAAGGCCTGAAGAGCGTGACGTGGCGGAAGCTGCTGGAATCCTCTTTGGCAAAGAAGAGCTCATAAAGCGTCCCTTTGTCTCGCTCTGTTCTGTACAGTCCTGTGAAATTAAGCAGTATGACAAACATTGCTACACTTACACAACATACTAGAAGCAGTCAACATTCATAAGTCTGCTGTCGGGTAGTGTAGATACCTTCAGAAAAGTGAGCCTCCGTGTAGGTTTGTCTCTGCATCGGCATGTCTTCCTCCACGCCATCCTCCTCATCGGGGTTGTTGATGATGTCCAGCGCAGCCTCGATGACCTCCACCAGCTCGTCCCTGCGGTCCTTGCGGACAGGTTTCTCCTCTGGATGCCGCGTCAGCCCCATCTCCAGCTGGTACACTTTTGATGAGGTGAAGCTCTCAAAGGGCACCAGGGCATACTCGCTGGGAAGGCGTGCGCCTGTGTTGACCTCAGCCTTGTCAATCTGAGAATGCAGGTACTCAAGCAGATCTCCCGGCTCTTGGTCTTTAGGCTCCGTCACGCCCTGCACCCCAGGGAGCTCTTTCTTGTCCTGCAGGAGCTTTAGCTTCTCGCTCATTTCCTGCAGCTCCTGCTTGAGCTGGGCAATCTGGCGCTTGAGACTGGCGGCACGGTTCTGGTGGCGCTCATCCTGCTCCTGCAGCAGGGCCTGGTAGTACTCCTTCCCATAGGTCTCCCCTGCGAGGCCCGGCAGGACCAGGCTGACGTCAGCTGGAGGGGTGCACTCCAGCAGGTATGCGAACAGCAGCAGCACCAGCAGCAGGAAAAGGCTCAGGAGGAGCCAGCGGACCCGGCCATGGAGCTGCAACCCCCGCCTGGGCATCACGCTCACATGCAAGCTATAGCTGACGAGTCTGCATTCCCTTTCCCTTCTGATCACATTCCTTACAATATGCTTCCACACATCATCACAGAGGTTTGGAAAGGCGCTGCTGTCATTTTACTGTGATGGTCCGGTTTCTTTGCTCCAACCTATCAGTGTCCTCATACATCTGTCCTGTGTAAATCCATGCGATGATCATCTAAGGATAATCTCTGAAATCCAGAAAAAAAGTCATTTAACTACTAAGTTTTACTACACAAGGAGCCATTTGTGAGGACTTTTTCTTTAATATAATGAGTTCTAATTCAGATTAATGTAATAAAGATCAGCAGATAATCAGACAATAACACCTGGTAATACAACACCCCCATTCAAGCAACATTAGTCATCAGCCAACCTGCCAGTAACAATTCCATTCAGTCAATGAAAAAGCATTTCTCTGCAACAATACATTCAATATGTGTCAAACTTCCACGAAGATTTTACATTTTAAGGATTAAATTGAAACCTCAGCATACAGCGAGTTAGCTTCACCTGAAGATCTCGTACACGGCAGCTAGCTCTCAGCTAAACAACAGCTCAGAGAAAACTGGTGGGCGAGCTTCACCGCAAACTACTGAAGATCCACTTCCGGCTAAACTGCTTTCTTTTCAAAATAAAAGGACGCCACTCTCCAGAGCAGCTATACAATAACTTACAGATGCAAAGAGGAATTTTGTGGATTTAAGGATGCGACATGAGGACAAAACGTACTAAACGAATACTATCAAAGGTTGTTTTCCCGAATATTTTGTCACTTATAGACAAAACACAAGCACACAACTAAAATATGTGTTAGCCAATATTATACAGCAATATTAGCCTATCAAAGACTAATCAGGATCAGGGTATATGTTGTCTGAAATGTGACCTGAAAGCCTTCTTTGCTTCAAAAAATACTGCATAAAAATATGCTTGGGTCAATTATAACCACTAAATTCCATTTAAAGTTTATGGTTAAACAGTAAAATAGAGAAAGAGAGAGAGAATGTGTTCAAGTATGTTCATAAGTATCAGTCTGGCTCTACTTCAGAGATCTGCAAAGCCAGCCACTCAGAGCCTTCAAATCTCTGCGCTCTGAATGGTTACTTCAATTCTGATGCAAGGCAGGACTTCCTCAGTATTATAGCCTTGTGGAGCTTTTACGCCCCGTCTTACCCACAGCATGCCACAGCCAAACCTACAGCACAAATGTTGCCTTTCTCTCCTGACACTCGTAGTCTTCACCTAACCTCATAGGTGTAAATCAGTTTAAGGACTGCTATAATGAAAACCAGCAGGTCCCAAAGGGCCAGAGCTGGAAACCATGGTTTAAACGCTTTAGAGTGTTGTTTGTCCCATGATGGAAAAGAGCAGGTTTTCTTTTCTTTAACGTGTCTTTTTGCTGTGCAAAGCAAACAGCATCGTTTTCCTAGTAGGTGCTACTTTTTGTTCCCCTCTTGAAAACAAGAATTTAATGCAACACCATGCACAAATCCAACAATTTAATGTTAACATGCCCAAAAGCAAATGTTTATCATTACTAAAACATAATTTTAAATATTTTCAACAATACAAGAAAAGGGCCATTTTGAATATTTTAACTAGTCAAAAAAGAGAATGCACTAAAACTGTACTTCGAGAACTTCTTGTTGGACTATTTTTATGCCGAAACGAACAGATCTGGAGTTGTGGAGGGGCCACAACCCCACAAAAAAATCATGTTTCGCAGGACGGGAATGTTGGTCCCAAAGAATGGCAAAGCAAACAAAGAAACATTAAGCATGAAGAGAGAAAAGTTCAGTAGTGTTTAAATATTGACAGAAAAAAAAAGCATAGCATGTAACAGGTGTGTACCTGTGGAGTTTTAAGTTCATACTGAACTTCTAAAGAGGATTTTGATATATTTCACTAAGCTTTGAGCTTGCAAAAAAGTTTGGTTTGTGTGCACATGCTGACATGTAAAGAAAAAAAGAGAAAGATATGGAATTCCTATTAGTCATGACTTCACATTACACAGCAGACAATGCCGTACAGACTTTGTCCTAACTTGACATTGGCTTTGTCTTCTTTCTAGTTGCCAAGATCTTGGAAAAGGATAATACAACCAGGGACTGGTTGAAGTATACAGTGTATGAATACATAGTACTGTGCATCTGAGCTTACAATAAGTGGCACTAAACTCATTTAGACTACACACTCACACATCAACGAGGACCCTTTTTGCAGGCAAAAGTGGGTTGTGGAGACATTCCTCATATCTCATGCCCCTCATATCTCTCAACAAGTCATGAAAATGATCTGATTTCGATACTCTTTTGGTTTATTTTTTTCAAAAAACAAATGCGCTCTACATTCGTTTAGCTACTTAGCACCACTGACAATACAAACCTTGCTCTATACAGTTAAATATGTCACACTTTTCCCTCTAAATATGAACACAGTATCTACTCGTATCTGCTTACTTTGAAAAATCGAAACCGGATATGAACACGGCACCGCAGCTAGCTTAGCAACGTTCGGAGCTTTACTACGCTTTCACGTTATTTTGACATCGGTAAGAGACCCTGCTAAGCAATTATAATCATGTAAAACCAATTACCCACCTAATGCTGCCTTCGTCCATTTCTGCCAGCTCTTACAGCCGTTGTTTTATAGAAAGCCAAGCGCGGGGGGAGCCTGTGTTGCAAAATGCCACGGAGCAAAGAAAAAGAGTGGGTCGTAATCTACTTCCGGCTGACAGCTAACCAATGGGAGCTTTGCTAACGAATGTCGTCATCAAACATGCCGAAGCTCCTTCCTCACAGTAATAAAATATTATAATATATATTTTTATTTTTTATATGCTACTGCTACAACTGCTTGGCTACTACAACTACCAATAATAATAATAATAATAATAATAATAATATCTTTTTATGACATGTTTTCATTAGTGCATGCACTATGCACATACACCAAAATCTAAATATTTTTCCCCCAAATATCCATTTTCCATTTCATCCCCAGATGTCTTTGTCTTCCTTTAGTTAACGTTCCTTCTGTATGTCTCCATGCCGACTGCTAAAACAAATCTCTCATCTGTCATGATGCACTAGCAGCTGACAAATCAATTTAATTACCACAATAAATAAAGACAGATCACTTGTTTATGCTCAACCACGGGATCTGTTATCACCATATTGTTGATGGTTATCAGTGAAGTCAACCAGGAAATGTTCCCACCAGGCTCTATTTTTAATCGTAAGTTGGTTTCCTTTATTAACGCCCATTAAGGGTACCAGAAGTCTGGAGCCCATCCCAGCACACATTATGTGGAAAGCACTGAGACACCATGGACAGGTTACCAGTCTCAATCACAGAGCCATTTTAATCAATACTTGAAACAAATTTTCTGCAAGCAGTCTTTACCTGATGACATCACA
>JAQFJA010000003.1:5633619-5645592 GCA_029874485.1 Naso brachycentron
TGATTGAGTGAGGACCTGTTTCAAATGTTACACACTGTTTCTTCTAATGCAAACAAATAATGAAATGATGGAAATGGAAATGTCATGGGATGAAATATGACTATTTACAAATAAAATGCAGATGAAGCATGAGTATGAGCAGTGCCGAATGAATCGGAATGAATGGTATATTCAGTATTTACAAATGTAGCACTTTTTTGGACAGCATTCATGTACATTAGAAGCAGGTCCAAACAAAACACAACAGTTAAGACACAAGATCTTTTTTTTTTCACTGAGCCTCTCATTTACGATGAAATGGGAGCTATGTCAGCGCTAATCAGCAAAAGGCATGCCTAGATCACAGACACACACACTTGACTACGGAAAAAGCCAATCACAACTTGACAAAAAAGAGAGCTTGTGTTGTGTGTCCTGTTTCTAAAATCTAGTAAATGCGTGGGAGATTCTACCATAGAGCTTGTTTTCAATCCATGTGGAGGGGAGGGTTCGAGGGAGAGGGGCGTTATTACAGTCCACTAGAGGTGTGTCTTCTTCAGAGAGGGCGTCGTCGTACAGCAGAGCATCGGCTGGCGTGGACGCCGCCAGGTCCAGGTAATCCTGAAAGGAGCAGATGAAGGTGTGATTAGGATAAGTACTGAGGAGAGGAGTCGCAACACGCTGAGGCTGGGTGAGCTCATGCTTAAGGTCAGACACATCCAACGCAGTGACGTCCAATGTCAAAGATTTTGGGGACATTTGTGCACATATTTTCTTCTTGTTACATCAAGTGGTATTCCCACTACCTCTCTTTGATAACACTAGATGTAGCCTGCAGTATTCTGGGATGCCTACATTCTCTTGTCTTTAAAGGCTCTAAATTTAGCCTCACTTCAGCAACAAGCTCCTGACTGGTATGCTCTGTGATTACACTGGCCAAGGCCACATTTCAGGATTGCTCCACAAATACTAATTATGGTATCTAAAGCATCTGGAGAGAGTGACTGGCAGGGTTGGGAAGGCTACTTTGTAAGCGTAATAGGCTACAGATTACTAGTTAATCTATTTAAAATGTAATAAGTAACATAACTATTTCAATTATTCTATCAAAGATATGTAACGTATTACATTTGATTACTTTTCTAAATTTCTACAAATGTTTTCAGTTGTTAACCATTTTCATATGTTTAAACCAGGCAGTGTTAATGGCAGACATGAGGTGCTGCAAATTCAAACAATAGAACCAATCAAAAGCATCAGAATAGCATCAAACTTTACCAAGCAGCCTTAAATGGAAATGGCAAAAGAAGGCATTGTACACATCAAAACATGCAAAGCAACAAAATGAATATTATTCAACAAACAGCCTAATCTTTTGCCTGTAAAATATCCAGATGTAACCCCTTTTGTAATTAACATTTTCATAAGTAACTGCAATTTAATTAAACATTCTTTCTCAGTAACTGTAACTGTTACTGAGAAAAGAATGTATGCACAACTGATTAACATTGGTGATGGGTCAAACAGAACAGAACAGAAGTAGTCCAGCAGCAATGATACATGGCTCACTTTGCGCCAGCTGCGGATCCAAAAGCAGCGGAAACCATCTGACTATCAGATCTCAGTGATGCATTGCAGTTTTGTCAGGTGTGCGCCAGTAATGCACGGAAAGAGGCTGATTAACAGCTTCTCCGAACTTCTCTCCTGTGTAAGAACATGTCTAATTTATTGTAATGTATATTTTCACCATACCCGACTCTTCACCATCATCTTTTCCAGCTCTTTGCTGATGTCTGAGAATGTCGGCCTCTTATCTGATTCTTGTTTCCAGCATCGCAGCATGAGGTTATACCTGCAGAGGGAAATGGTTTCCAGTGAGTGAAATGCATATTATTTAATCCCCCAACAGTCATTTACCACAACTGACTGTTTTTAATGTGGTGGAGAGGAGTTATTGCACTCAGTAGGAATAAGAAAATGTTGTCGAGAACAGAGTGGAGCTCACATTTCCTCCGAGCAGTTCTCTGGTCTCTCCATCCTGTAGCCTGTCTTGAGCAGGTTAAAGAGGCGTTCAGGAGCGATACCTGGGTACGGGTTTCCTCCCAGTGTCACAATCTCCCACAACAGCACACCAAAGGACCAGCTGAAGGAAATACAGGAGCCCATGAGAATATTTAACAATAAATACAGTCCACCTCTTGGCAAGAGAGGAAATAAGTTTATTTCTAAAAATTATCAACTACTCCCTTAAAATGATGATTCTACTCACACATCACTTTGTGTTGTGTAAATGTGATCAAACAAGGACTCTATTGCCATCCATTTCACAGGTATACGGCCCTTGAAAACAGAGAAAGACCTCGTTAATTTCTTTTTTAAGATTGTTAATGCACTAAAATGTGTAATTTTCCATCTCTTTACCTTGCTCCTCTTAACATATGAGTCCTCTTCATACACGTCTCTGGAAAGGCCAAAGTCTGAGATCTTCATCTTTCGTCCCTCTGCTACGAGGACATTTCGTGCTGCAAGGTCCCTGTGCACAAGCTGTCAGACCAAAATGCTCATTAAACTTGCCGTTCAGTGCATACAGACTAATGACTTTCTCCTGCCAACAGTGCACACACACTTGAAATCACTTCAATTTTATATTTCCACTGAATCTTCTTCCAGAAAACACGTCAACTGACATTCCAGCTGTTCCTCTGTCAGTCCTCAGCTGACATTTTAACAGCTTTTATCACTTAAACATCAACTGACATTTTGACTTTATCCATCTCTGTCTAAAACTAATGCTTCGTTTCATTTCAATGCTTTACCTTCAACTGAATCTTCCAAATCGTTTCAGCAGTTTAATTTAAAGATCTAGTGTGCAGGATTTAGTGGCATCTATTAGTAAAGTTTCATATTGGAACCAACTGAACTAATGTTGTCACAATACTAAATACCGTTACCAATATGAATTTCGATACTTTTCAGTACTTTTCCAGAAATATGCCTATATAGCCTATCATGATCTAGGACTAGTTTATGTCATATTATAGGCTAAAAGCGGTTATTATCAGAAAAAAAAGTTATGCCAGTCGTTGATTCCTGGAAAGTCACACAGCACGGTCACCACTGACAGCCTTGTGCTCTAATAGCAAGGCATTAGCATAAAATAAAAATAGATATCATTTTTGAAAAACACAGTACAATACTTTTTGAATACATTAGTACAGTACATCTATACTTTTTCAGTACCGGTATACCGTACAAGACTAAACTGAATGTCCTCAGCTCACCCTCCGCTTCAAAATGTGAAGGAGAACTTATAGTCACTGCTAAACTTACAAAAGTCCCTCTAAAGAATCAGTGTTTTGTAGAAACATAGCAAAGGGTTGACTTCCTGTGTAGACATAAAAGACTCATTCTAAGGCAATGAAAACACTGATGTCAATCTGATTATAAATAGAATATTCAATTTCTTCCAATAGATCCCCCTGAATATATATGTATCTTGAGACAACCTATGTTGTGATTTGACTTTATATAAAAATACACAGTTGACCTTTAAACCAATATTTCATCTCCGTTAAGTCCTGACATTAGACTGAAGCTTAATCTTCTTGAAACAATTCCATTTTTACCTCAGCTTTTTTCAGTATTTGTATTTGTAACTGTTCCACCGTGTCAACTATTTCAAATACTTAAAAAGAAACAGAAGCTTAGCGTTTTCTAGTTTGTCAGATACCTTCATTTCAGCCAGGTATTGCATGCCTCTGGAGATCTGCCATGCAAAGGAGATCAGGTCACCCATGGTGAGTGCCCTGTCGTCTGGGTTCTCCAGGTAGCTGGAGTTTCGGTTGGCATCCCGGCCCATGTAGCTCGGGCCAACTTTCCGACTCTCACGCAGGAAGTTGCGTAGTGACCCGTACTTGGCGTACTCCACGATCAGATACAATGGACCTATTCAGAGAAAAGGAGCACTTAGACTGCAGGCGAAACCCACATGCCTTAGAGAGGATGTCAGGAGGAACGAGGTCTCACCGTCCTGGCTGCATGCTCCATACATCTTTATGACGTGCGGGTGGTTGACTTGCTTCAGCAAAGTGAATTCCGACAGCAGGTCACGCAGCTCACTGTGGGAGGCATTTTCTGTCATGACGGAAAAGAGGAGACTGTAATGATGAAACCATTCATCTCTTTAGACATTCACTCCTCATATATCAACTCTACTCCCCCAACTTGTCTGGTTTCTGTCTGGCTTGTCTTACCTTTAAGCATTTTCACAGCCACTGTGGTGTAACCAGCTTTCCCCTTCAGCCTGAAGGCTGTCGCCTTAACAACTTTCCCAAACTCTCCTTCTCCTAAAGTCTTGCCAAGTACAAGGTTTTTACGAGGAAACTCCCACTTAGGATCCTCCTGTGGAAAGAAGCACATGAATAATTTTGTTCAACAAACTGTGCTGAGGAAATGTCTGTCAGATGCTGGAAGAAGGAGCTTACAGGTATTTTAAAGGTGTCTGTCTCGATGGATTCCTGTGAGCCTCGACGCACGTTGTTAGCAGGGAAGCTGATGGGGTAAGCCTGAGCCGGCCTTCGGAAAGTCATCTCAGCAGAGGCGATCGGGGGCTTTGGAGAGTTCTTGTGGTAGCGGTGGATGAAGTATGAGGACAGGAGGATGGAGATGATGAAGGAGAGGAGCAGAGCCGTGGCAATGATGGTCTTACACATGTCGTCGCATATCGCCTCTGATGGAGAGCATGTTGCACAACACTGTCACAATTTGTCACAAAAGCAGCAATCCATATCTGGTGCAATCTTGAAACTGTATGAGGAAGAACCTCTTATTTCACTTTTTAATTACAGTTAATTTATGACAACTCACCCTCAACATCTTCCTTCTCACAGAAGCATCTCTCAGACAAGCAGTAGCAGGTCCCATGGCCAGCCTGGATCCCGCTCCTCAAGCCTCGTTCATGACCTCCAATAATAGTTTTCTCTTCACAGACAAGAGAGGACTTAGTGAATATTAACATTCAAAATGGTCTGATTTACAGTATATGTGATACAAAATGTTCTTTACATCTTTAAATTTGTGCAGAAACTCATTGCTGTATTCAAAGCATGGCATATGTTTCTTACTTGTACAGTCTTGTGGGCAAATTGACAGATCTTTGCTTTCAACTGCATCACAAAAGCTATTTGGGCATGTCCGCAAGTCAGGAGAGCAGGTGGAGTAATTTTTAGATATTCCTGCAATGTAAACAAATGACAAACAAATCTTGAAGTTAATTGGGTAACTTGCTTTGCTATTTGGCTGGAAATAAGTCTCTAAAGGTGAAAAATTTGAGAGGGATCTGTCTGCAGACTGCTTATAGCTGTCCAAATCACATAAAACCACACGAGAGGTCAAAAGGAGAAGCTGTTTTCTCCTAAAAGTAATTCTTCAAAAAAAAAGAAGGCGTATCATGTACAGATTGTGGTAAGTGTCAGTATATTTTAATACATATAAGCATACAAGTCACTCTTACAATTGTTGCACAAGGTTGTTTTACTGCTAGAGTCGATTAGCTTTGTTCTAAAGTAAGCAATATTTATTTTATTTATCTATTAACTGTTATTCGACAAAAAAAGAACAAAGCTAGCTAGCCTGTTACTGGTTGAACTGAGCAATGTAGCATAGTAGAGTAATTTCAGAGCCGTTATACAGGGAGGTATTTGTCAGTTTGATATGTGACATGCAACTTATATCATAATAGATTTATTTTGTTTCTTTTTTTAAATCGTATGCCAATATTGAAACAATCCTAAAATGTTATACCAAGTTGATAATAGTGACGTATGGGTAAGCAGAACTTGCAAAGTCTTGCAGGCCGCAGACAGATACTATTGTAAATTTTGCAGTTTAAACAACAAAACATCATTGTGTTGACTTCCTTTAGCCAGCATACACAGCTGTTAGTGTTGTATTTATCAAAATAAAGAGCAAATTTTCCAGGACTCTTTTTGTTTTCTGTTATTGTTCCAAAGTCGAGGAGAACAGGTCCACATAGGTGTTCCCACTTGGTTCTAGATAATTACTTCAAGGTATAATTACCACAATAAGAATAGTTCAGTGATGTTAAACTGTTATATGATGACAAAGAACACAGCTTGTATTAGTTTTGATATAAGTGTTCCTTAAATCAAACGTACCTTTCTCACTGCCTTGCCTCCACTGGCATCTTCCCGTCGTCGCCCCCAGGCCTCGGACAGACTCACAGTCTGCTCGCCGTTTGTTTTCTGCACAGGACGGGAGCTGCTGGTTCTCCTGGCTGGCCTTGTTTGCTATGTAACAGTGCCAAAAACACACATAACCAAACCATTGAAAGACATTTGGGAGAGGGGAAGCTGTTGAAGAGAGTCTGCACGTGAGCCTACAGCAATGATGAAGCTCTTATGAGGTGAAACTCCATAATAGTGATTTGTTCACTGTATCCAGAGAAAACTGAAGGTCTTTTGATTCTTAAAATGTGCCCGTGTTTAAAGATGATTAAATGACTGAAGAAGAGCACAAAGTGGATTATTATATAAAGAATGAAACCAGTTTCTGCACAGAACCTTGTGAAATGTTAATTGGCTGACAGTCTAACCTTCACCATCTAGTACGATGTGGATCTGCGTGCTGGCCTCCTGCTGTGTGTGCTCCTCTTGAGCGACAACAAGGTACATCAGGTCCTGGCACTCAGGCTTGCGCAGCACCTCCGTGTCATTTACATAGAGCAGCCCCCACATCTCCTCCGGAGCCTGGGTGATGCTTATGGCTGCGTAACAGGACTGCACGTCAGCAAGCACGTTCTTATCTGACACCTCGAGCCGGTATGTGACACTGAAGCCATCGAACTGCTGGCAGTTTTCCACACAGACTCTGCCAACCTGAGAGGAGATGGAGTATTGAGAGATTGAACGACAGAAAGTAGCCGAAGTGGAAGGATGACATAATCCAAACACATTTACTGACCACTGTAATACAGAGGTACAGGTTAATAAAGTAAGCTACTGTTTTTTGTTACTAAACCAGCAGGTGGCAGTCTTCCAACATGTTAAAAAGTGAGTCAGCACTATGGTTTCAAATAGCTAATATCAATAACACTACAGCCAACTGAAATCCTCTCATTGAGACATAGGATAGTGACATTATAGCCAGATGTTTGATAATGATTACCTATTCTTTAAGACAGCTGCACACTAAATTGTAAGTTATAGATTTGTAAGATAAAATGTCATGAGCACCTGTGCATACGGAGAAGCTCTGCGCATCAACGTAAACACATGTGTGATGTTGGAGAACTGGATTTGAACCGGTAATATGGTGACATTGAAGTGCAGCAACACTGTCCCCTCTAGGCCGGGATAGGTGGTGTCATTGACCAGGTAGTCCAGCTGCACGGTGCGACTCTCATTGATGTACAGGTTCCTCTTCAGGACAAGCTCTAAAGTCAGAAGGGAAAAATAAGAATGCATCTTACAAAGTGCAGTGTTCATGAAAAGAGATAAGGTTCAGTCAATCCTGGATTACTTACCGTAGTTGTGGACGGTCTCTCGAATGCCTCCATAAGCTGCTTTCTTTTCATTGAAGGTGCCTTTTATGTCAAATGCCTCTTTTATCCAAGGGTTGCTGTTTAGCAAAGTCCCCACATACTTATTGTGAGTGTGGTCAATGGGATAGATGGGGGTAAGATCCCTGTCGAACACAAACAAAGTGCCAAAAGAACCACCCTGCAACACAACAGAGAAGTAAGAAATTTGAAATTTGAATGCAGAAGAAGAAATTGGCTAACACTGCACACACACATTAAACTATCAAACTGGTCTGTTCAGCATTAGTCTCCTCACCTTTGTCCGATTGAAGCTGATGATAATATCTGCTGTGTCAGTTCCATTTATGTACGGTGCGTTATCATCCTCATCGTTGACAAAAACATCCAGTGAAGTTTCCACCTTGGTGATGAGTGTTTCTGTGCGGACTGTGCAAACCAGCAGGAGTCTATAGCGTTCATTCTCTTCGCGGTCCAACGGAGCTGTCACCACCAGCTCTGTGGTATTCTCATTGACAGCAAAGGGTGCTGGGGTGTCTGTAGACAAGAAGAATAACAAAAATCATGTGTGTTTCACAGCCACCAAACGAATGCAATTCAGAGTGATGTTATGATTTAAAGACTAGCAACTTTTGCTGAAGAGAGCCAACCACTGCTACATTTGATAAAATAACAACCACTTAGTTAGATATTGAATAATAGCATTTAACGACAAAAAAGAGTCTTTCTGCATGTTTATAATGAAGGTATGTATTCATGTACTTTGATTTTCTTGTCAATCATCCATCCAATTAACTTCACATTTGAGATCTACAAGACATATTCATTGCTAACGTTGTTAGTTAGTCTGCCAGAGGTTCACACTGTGTAGGGTGTTATAAGCACCCTATTTAAAATGTGATAAGTAATGTAAAAGTTTCAATTATTAAGTGAAGTAACTCACTACATTTGATTACTTCCCTAAATTTCTAACGCATGTTTTCAATTGTTAACCAATTTTCAAATGTTTAAACTAGGCACTGTTAATCTTACAGTTATCCTCAACACTGACTGGCCTACATACCTGCAGATGTTTCTCACGTTTGACATGGAAACTTTCTTCATTGGTAGCATTTAAACAGCTGGTAAACAAATTTTGCATTGCAGTTATGTTCAAGCCCTTTTCTGATGTATGAATTAAAAAAAGTTTTTTTAATTTCTAGCACTGGAATGTGTTTTTCATCCACAGACACAATGGCATCTCTCAGACAGGTTTTTTAGCTTTGAGAGGTAACGTGGATTGATGTAATTGCCAGATGTGGGGCGCTGCAAATTCAAACAAGAGAACCAATCAAAAGCATCACAATAGCAACAAACTTTTCTAAACAGCCTTGACAGTGAATGGCAAAAGAGGGCATTGTGCACATCAAAAACATGCAAAGCAACAAAATTAATATTATTCAACATATTGCCTAAGCTTTATAAAAAAAAAAACAGATGTAACCCCCTTTTAACATCAACATTTTCATCAGAAACTGTAATTTAATTACACATTTTTTCCTCAGTAACTGTAACAGATTACAGTTATATTTATTTTGTATAATTACGTAACTCCGTTACATGTAACTAGTCACTCCCCAACCACGATTATAACGGGAACCCTATTAACTGTAGCACCACCCTGCTGGGCAAAGCGTGCCCCTTGTCGATTATTGCAACATGTTAAACTAAAAGATGAGGAGGGTAGCGAAGTCTTTATGGTGGCCATTTCCTTTTACTAAGCTTAAACACTTGAAGCATCAGCTATGTATGTAACTGTTGGAATAGGCATTGCACTAGGTTAGCTTAAATGCTAAATCACGAGTTTAGCTAAAATGTAAGCTAAACTAGGCAACCTAAAGCGCTCAACTAATGTAACATGAGCACAATGGAAAAGAATCATACAGTCAGCAGAGTGACTCAGTTTTGTGTTTTATACACTGATATTCACCTTATGTTTGCTAACGTTAGCTACCATTAGCCTCCATAAACTACTAGTCATACCACCAAGTTAGTCTGTAGTGACAACCTAAGTGTATTTAATTAAGCTGTGGTGCTTTTTTTTGCTTATAAATTCTTTTTTTGTTTTGAGTTTGAGAATTTGTAAGAGAAAGAATATGTTGATTCTTTTCCACATGTCACAAACTCTATCCTTAATATGTCCAACCTGATTCCACACTGTAGGAGATGGTGTAGTTTGGGCAGACGTTGAGTCTGGTGAGACGTCGGAGTTGCCGTAGGGCCCCGGGGAACCTGTTCTCCGTGATGTGGGGGTTGGAGGTGTCTCTGTGTGGGAAGCATAGTTCCTTCATGTCTGTCTGAGCACACTGGGGCATTGTGACATTGACAAAGTCCAGGATGATCCGAGGGAAGCCTCTACTGATGCACTGGGAATTCATGGTGAGGTTCGGTAACACCATGACATGCAGGTACAACTTCTTCACAGACAGGGTCTTTTGAACTGATGAGACGCACAGCCAAAACAAAAAAAAAGGCATTTTAATCTCAGACAGTGCTTTTTTTGATGACTGTGCTTTTTAGCTGTATGCAATTACATTATCATCCTGAGGGCAGACACCTCATTAGTATGCACAGAGCATAAACGTCAATAGTCTAATTTACTCCCATGTGTAGAGGGTGAGGGAAGGTAACATACCTGGCACTGAAAAAAGAATATACATTACCATTAAAAGCTTATTTCCAACTTACATTGCAGGGCAAAGTCGCTCTCCTCAAGGGTTTTATTCAAAGACAGTACTCCAGTGTTTATGTCCAGGTTGAACCAGGAGCTGTAGGAGGGACGCTTGAGAGAGCAAAGGTAAAAATGTGGTCGCTCAGAGATGCTGTCCAACATGGCGTGAACCTGGAGGATCGGCGTCCCTGCCGGCTGGCCAACATACACCGTCTCAGTGTACTCATTCTGAGGCAAGTACAGCCCTGCCACTCCTGCAGCAAGAAGACATGAGGACACCAGATGGTAAAAAACAGGCTGCCAACTGAGCCACAATAGCTTTGACAATATATTCCTTTTAAGAAAAACATTAAAACGGCCCTTTCTTATTACAGAGCAGCAAAACAGCAGTTATCAGACATATCTTTCTGGATATTTAACTATAGGGAGAATATGACAATGCTGATGCTGTCTGATCACTGAATGGAAATCAACACATACATGGATTATGACAGGTGCAGTTTTTTTCCTCCTCTGAAGAGTCTTTCATCTCTCCCATTAGCGGAAATTGAAAGGAGGGCTCAAATGACACTTGTGCATCTCTTTTAATGAATTTCTCATGTGGTCAATAGCATGTGGTTTCCGATTCTCCTTGTGTTCACCTTGAGAAGTTTAATTACAACAGATAACATGATATGGCAAAGAAATGAATCATTACCTGCCGGAGGGGAGTGTGGGGTGTGTATGTGTGCGTGTGTGCTGGGGTAATCCATAAAAAGCTATAGCAAGCTGTGCGTTTTACAGGAAAAAGGGGATGTGAGTGTTCCTCCTGTAATTATATCCCCGTTAGGTTCCTCTTTGACGACGGTAGGCGACCATTTAGGGAACGCACTAATGTCATTAGCAGAGAGCAAAACTAGATTTTCTATTTCTGTTGGTGCAGTTGAGGGCTCGGCTCTGGTTTCAGACATTGATTTAATTTTGCGGGGGTTGGATGACAGGAGGCTGAGCTGATGGATAAAAAGCGGCCGTCCTTCCTGAAGGATGGAGATACACTCAGGGAGGCTGCAGCGCTTTTTATTAGAAGTGTTTCAGGGACGAAAACAAACAACAGGTCACTTGTTTGTTATTTCTACTTGAAAGGTGAAAATTGGTTGAATACCTTAGATGTCAGGGATTATTATCCATTTCCTAAATCTATCACAAACAAATTTGGCACCAGCATGAGCATGAACATGCATGGAAAAAGTCTTGAGGCTTTTTTTGGATTAGCTTTGCAAGGCCCTTTTTTCTTCAGGTTATATTTTAAGCACAATAATGTAGATCTGTTAGCTGCCACACAGAACAGTTTTATTATGGTGCTGCTGCCAAAAACAGGATTATAGCTGCTCTAAAGAATGTGATCACAATAATGTGACCTTATAAATTGATCTCTAGAAATGTTTTCCTTTTTTGCAGTTTTGAACTGTACAGCCAAATACTGAAAAAACAGAACTGGGCGATAAATCAATTTTAGGTCAAAATTCCAATTAATTTTTTGGATGATGTTAGAAATTGAAAATCACTTTTCCTTTTAACTAGGGTAAATACGGTAGCCTACTACTCCTGCTCAGCTCTTAGCTCTTATTTTTTATAAGTGAGGATTGGTGAAAGTTGGACTGGCACTTTATTAATCCAAAATCGGGGGATTCATCTTTTTTTGATCAAACCTTTTTTTTTTTCTTTTTTCTTTTTTTTTAAAGGTTTA
>JAQFJA010000003.1:5648002-5660236 GCA_029874485.1 Naso brachycentron
CTGAATGTGGTATGAAAAAATCAGGGATTTTATTTTTAGGCCATATCACCCAGCCCTGGTTCCCGACTAATCCTCCTTATAGTCTGGAGCTCCTGTGTGGGGGAGCTCAGCCCAGTGCCCTTTGTCTCCCAAGGTCAACGTGCGCTGCATCTGTCCCTGGTAACGACTCATTGGAAAGGCCATGTATCTGGCAGAAGACCAATCAATAACCGTACTAATCAACAGTGATGCTGATTGTTTTCCACTGATGAGACAAACGGGGAGAAAGGCTGATGGTTGCAAGTGTGCAATCATCTCCAATGCACATAATATGGATCTACTTGCTTAGCTGCATGGCCACAGAATTACATCTACTGTATGGGTTTAATTTCACAGCCACCTCCACAATTTAGTCCATCAATGTCCTTGTTTTTATTAATTCTCCATCTATTACAAAGGAGCTGCAGACATCAGCATTATGAGCATTTCACGGATACTACATCAAGGTGATATAAATACAATGAGTATCATAATCACTCAAAAGCCGATCATGATTACCCTGCTTCTAAAGATGTAACAGTTACGGGAATAGTTTGCTCAAGAATTCAATTAACTAAAAAGCTGCACATTGAGCTATAATTCCACTTATGCAAGCTATTATTGATCATAATGTTTTGAAATCTCTCGATCTCAGTTTCCTGTGCCAGTATGTGTAATTGCTTTGTCATTTCACGCTGGATCCAGAACCTGGATTTCATATACTGATGCTTTTAGTCTCTAAACAATGAGGGGTAAAAAAGAAAAAAGTCATTTCCTCTTTTCAAACTTTTCATCAGAGTGACATGATATCTGATCTCAGTTTGTGGGAGAAAATCAGGCTCCAGGTAGATTACTCAGTTAACCATGATGCATACCGTAACATAATAATCAATTACTCCATAGTGTAATCCATTTAGCACTAAGAGAATACAAGAGCTGAGATCCAATGAACTGTGTTCATCAGTCATCAAGAAATCTAATAGAGCATCTCCTTAGGGATGAGCTGCAAGTACAAATTTAGTTTAAGAATTCCTGTGGGAATGACAGTGGCATCAAAAATTGATCACGTGGTGCATCAAAGAGCTCCATACTAAGTTTGACCGGTACTCATTAGACTGCTTTGATAAAACATCTCCAACCTCATTACAGCAATGCTAAAAAGCCATTAGATTCACTGACAAATACACAAGTAGGCAAAGACATTTGCTGCCTGAGGCAAATACAGTAAAGCCATTTTTATTTGTACAAAAAAGTTCACTAGCTAGTTCACTAGGTTTCAGCTCACTGGATCTCCAAAAGAGAGAGCGCCAAGGGGGCAAAAGGGGCTCAGCAAATTGAAATGAAGATGAATGAAAATGCTAAAATATCACTTACAAAAACATCATAACAATACAAATTCTAATTGCTTGCCAGTCAAAGCATCAGTCATCATGTCGGAAAGCTATAAGTGCTGGCCTGGTACAATTTATACCTGCCACAAAGCTGCTCTGTGCCTGTAAATTTAGCTAGTAGGCTTGCTTATTAGCATCTCACTAGGTAGTGCTAACACACAGCACTGACACGTTTTAAAAAGGAAAAAGACCTGATGGGTAGACTAACAGCCCAGCAGACAAAAGCTCAGCTGCAAAATACCTGAAAAACACCACGAACGAGTGAAACTCACAAGTATGAGGCTGCAAACACAACATCAGGATATACTGCAGCATAACAACATTTTCTGCAGCATTTCACAAATTAAGAGTCGGGACCCAAAATGGGTTGCAGACTTGTATTCATTTGGTCGCTGAGTTAGAAGATTTTCTTTTTTGCTACATTGGTCTGTCTTGCTCAGATGCCATTTGTGTTCTTCATGTAACAGTTTACAAACACAGATGCTAGGCAATTCATTTTTTTTCATGAGTAAGTCTTCGAAAAACAAAAAAAAAATTCTTTTGGGTCGTGAACTGAGGAGTTTTTGAACTCCTGATCTAAAGAATAAAGCGTGTGCTGACCAACAGCTAACAGCATCCAAATGAAGAGAATCCATACAAGCATTGTCAAGAGAAGCAGACTCTTCACACCTTGCCAAAAAGTCCTGGCTATATGCTAGTAATGCGGTGTGCTAAATGCCAACATCAGTAACATTATGCTATCACCTGAACAATGCAACACTACCACTGTAACGCTTAGCAGGTTTAACGTTTACTATGTCCATCGTCATAGCTAAGCGTGTGAGCATGCTAACTTTTGCGAACTAATGCTGAACCAAAGTAGCCAACAGCTGAGGCCGAGGGGACTGATATTAGAGCTGCATATGTGGTCACAAACGAAGGTACTGGACAAATTTATTTGTCGGCATAATGATAAAGTCACAGGATCATTGAAATCACCAAGATTCATCCTCTGGTGGCTATGAATGCTTGTTAAAATTTTCATAGCAATAGTATCTATGTGACTAGTTTTTAGCTGCGACTAGCAGCACTATAGGTTGCCCTGTTGGTTGGTTGGTCCACAAAAATTCCCCACACTTCGGCAGACACAGTTTTTGCCCTAGGAGGCTGAAATTTGTTATGGAGGTCAAGTGTATATCTCTTTGTGAAGGTGTGCATTTGTGTTCATGACAACTGGCCAAATTGGGGCGTGGCAATGGGAGTGGCCTATTGCAAAAAGGTGCATAATTTCCAAATGAATTCACAGACTTGCACAAGATTTAGTGCAAAGGTTGATCATGAGCCAAAGGACTATCTGCACCAGAGTGATAACCGGCAGAGCAACATTGCTATCCCTAGAGTCAAGCTGCTAGCATGGCCAAAAGCAAGCATTCAAAGATATACCCTACACATAACCTATTCCTGCATATTTAACTTCTTGTTGCTGCATAAGGAGGGCTACCATAGAATTGAAATACACACTTTACGAAATCTAATGAAACATAAAATGTATTAATTGTTGAACTACACTATAGAGCTCTGTCCAGTTTACCCTTTAATAGTGCTATATGTAGTATTTAGGCATCATTAAATCTTTACACTTTCATCTGGATATACTCTGAGCATAAAGAAAGCAGAGTTGAAACGAGTAGTATCCACTATTAGCGTCTAACTGTTGGATACACAGTGTCTCACCACATCAGGTGTTACAGTGAATCTGATGGATTACATTATGGAAACAAAGGGAGGGACGCTGCTTTATGGCAGAATGGAGGACGCTGATCTCTCAGCATAAACGGAAGTGAACGTTTAAGAGTTTCTGGAGCTAGTAGGTAGGACTGAAAGGCCGCTGGAAAAATAATTTCCAACATGTTTGCCCACTTCAGGAAAGTGAAGGATCAAACAAATGGACACAGAGTGTTGCTGGGGTGGGGCTTACAGAGAGAGGGGCAAGCAGCAACACTGTCTTCCTGACAAGAGGAAATGGGATTTAAACAAGATTTTAATTTTGATTTTAAAATGTAAGGAAATCTGTATATGCATATATTTGTTGTTGTTTTTTGCAGTAATTAATTAAAATTAATTTGCAAATGGATTTAACATTAATAAGAACCCTTTAAACTGCAAAATACATCCATCCACATCTAGTCCTGCAGTGTCAAACAACCATGTGAAAACAAATGAGCTGAGCTTGTTCTTTGTTTCATTTATTGTTGTAAATGACGATTCAAACACAGCGTGCACAGCTAGGCGACTGGAAAATAACTTGTCGAGACCCATGGGAAACGAGAGGACTGAACACCCTGAGGGCGAAATTTCAATCAATGTCTCCTTGTCCTTTCACCACAGCAAATTAGATTCTACCCGTGCATGAGAGGGAAGTGTGACCCTGAACTGACTAGAGGATCAGGCAGAGAGCTTTGACAGGTAGGAGCAGCATCCATGCAACGCCAGCAGCAGCAGAAGCAACTGAGTCAGAGGCTGGGTCTGAGACGCTCAGAAATGGAAATAATAATGAAGTGGGTGGCATCACTCCATCAGACATGATATTTCAAAAAGCGAGTGAGATGAGATGATGCATTTTTGCCAACATTTTGTTGATTAGAAACTGCATAAGATGGCAAAAGGAGGAGCAGTAATTGAAAGTGAAATGTCAAACTTTGAAAAGCTGAAACTGCTGCATCACTGCTCAGATCCTGATAAAACTTTTGATCCGCTGCATTTGTGGCAAAAAGCATGCTTTTTAAATTCTGTGTAAAAAGTATTAAGAAATGAAAAATTACTGATTTTTCAGCAGTGGCAGATTTCCTAAGCGTTTGTAGTGCATGGTCCCTCCAGGGACTGGGAGGGTGGGCTGAGACTGGTGCAGGAAAGCTGAGGCCAGATGGCTGTGGTTTTACATCACATGGTGAGACATGTGTTGTATGCCACATTTATTTTAAAATCGATAAGCTTGAAATAACTAAACACTGAAAACGGGGCAAGTAATCAAATGATTTCTATTTGCTTATTAGACCTTGGACAGAGAGCTACTGAGAATTGAAGTTTTTCTTCCTAAGTAACACATAGAAGTGATGCTGTTTACTCAACTTAATCTAAAAGATAAAAATCTGCAGCAAACAACTTGTAATATGTTTTCCAATTAAACTAAAAGAGACACAGTGACAGCAAGAGTGGAAAACTGACAAGATTTATCATTGCATCCATAGGCAGCACAAGATAGAGGCTTTACTAAACCGTATAATGTAATAAGAAGCTAAATCAAATAGCAGCATGTAACAAATGAGATTTATTGCTCTGGTCCTTCTCAAAAGCAGAAGATGCTGATGAAAATAATCGCTCTAATGCAAGACAAAGGAGGAGCAGCTAAAGAGGCTGCAAACATGGCCTCCTCTGGGATGGTGGGGTCATCGCTAGAGATGACTACTTGGCTACAGTTTCAAAGGTCAGAGGGCAAAGCTGGGTCAAAGCTACAGTAGCAAGGTCATGGTGGAAGATAAACAGATCGATGCTTTTATGTAAAAACATGTGTGGCTCCTCAGGGGAAAGTGATGGATTACATAAAAGAGTCTGTTAAGATGATTTGGTTAATTTTAATGAATTCTTTCTTCACATACTATGGTAAACGAGAGGTACCATTTTGTTTAATTCTGCAAACAAGTGAGTGAGCCAGCATCATTTCTTGACGATGAGATCTCTTTAGCCAGCCTCCATTTAAACAAAAAAAGAGTCTTTGTGCTTCATCAAGACATCAAACGTTCAAATTTTACTAAAACCATGACTGACCGAAAGATTTCTGCGCCTTGGATTTTCTCAAACACGATTGTAGGAAAACATTTCTGCATCCAACTCCCTAATCTCTAGGTACATAAACAAAGCCGCGTCCAAGCCTCAAATGTCTCCTAATTTACGTGTTTAACCGCTTTTCTCCCGCTTAACTCTTCTCATAAATGCAACCACATTTTTAAAAAGCTGTTTACTGTGATTGCCAGATTCTTTTGATTATCTCTGCAAGAAACAGTTATCAGTAACCTGTAACCTGGAACAATGACAATGCGCATTACCAAACAGTTAGACCACTTCTGTGTCTTTTGCTGTTTAAATCTAACAAACACACCAACACTTTCTCAGATTGTATCTAGTACTGCTACTTTCACAGAAATAAAAACTCAAATGGAGGAAGTTGTTATAGGGTTAACGACGTCAGCAGTCTGAACATCATCCAAAAGTGAGACAAAATCATCAGCTTGATCATTCAGTGCACAACAAAATCAATCTGATGGGTCATTTTAAGCACGGTCAAAGTCTGACCTGCAATGTGAACAGTGTGTGCACTTGTATAACAGGCGATATTTTCCTAAAGAAAACAAACAGCCAATGTTTGCCCAGAGATAGGAGCAGCTGCTGAACACCTGCCCGCAGCTCGCTTCTTCTCCTCTCTGAACAAGTGTACGTCTTTTGTTGCAACTAACAGGCAGGTGAGGGGCGCCGCATTTGTGTAGGGTTTAGATTTCAACACCCATTTAATTACCAACGGTCCTTGACGTATGACTTCAAACTACACCAACGGCGTTCATCTATAGGCGTCAGGAGAAATTAATTCTTCAGGGACAAAACACGCAGAGCAAAGCAAAACTGAGATGTAATAGTTTGGAGGCTGTGTGATGTGATAGGAGCATTTACATCTCTGCCTCTCTGTGCACTACACTCAACTACTGTCTGTCACAGTGAAAAATTACCAAAGAAAATCGCATAAAACTGTTGAACTTTAATATTTGCATTAATCATTTTAACAGCACTGCAGGAAACTGCTCCCTTGGGTGGTTACGTAGAGCTGTAGTTTATCGTTACAGTAAGACCACTTTTGCAGACACGCACTGCTCCATTCACATAAAAATTAGACTTTTTTTCTTACCTCAATTCCATAAAAAGACAAAACAATTATTGTTAATAATTTGTCAGTGGTAATCATACTTTTTCCCTCCAGACCCACTAATTGAAACCTCTTTCAAGATGAGTTGTAACTCCAAAAAACAAATTCAGGAATTCCACACGATGGCCTATATTTGTCCAAGCATCACATCTGACATACTGGCTGCACACGCCTGTGTTATGAGAGACACTTTAAATATAGACTGCATGTGAGGACAGTGTTGGTACAGTTGGGCTGTGGGATTGTGAATGGGATTATAATATTATGATATATGGCTGTATTCATTTGACTTGGTTCCAATGTGCCATACCGGGCATAACAAGTAGCGCACAATGCAAGTATCACTTTCTGCAGCCTCACACACTGTCCGCATTGTGTTCGTTCCATTTCATTCTATTTGGAAAAGCCTTCAAACTCCAGAAAATGTTGCAATTTAGCAAGCAAATTAGCTTCACATATGAACAGCTAATTTCATGTGTTTGCCAGATGCAATCTGGGCTTTAGGTCCACTGGCTCTGTTTGTGGCAGCTAAGAATCTTTGTGCATTTCTCCTAATTTTCTCCTCTGTTTATCTTTTCCTCTATGTTCTCTAGTTTTGCAGGGAATCATAAATTAAGTGAGTTTGAAAAAGCATTTGAAATGCAACAACTGCAAGATGAAGAAGATGCTTTTTACAAAAAGTGATGCCACATTGCAGGGGATGAAAAGTGTAAAGAAAACATTTTGTCAAATTTTCTCTAGTGAACTCTATCGCATTTTTAACGTTTCATTAATTTTTTAACACAAATATCGTTTAAGTGGCTTCTTTGTAAACATATTTTAGAGCAGCACAGTTGTTTCCAACTTCATTGTGAACCTCTTCAGCGTGAGTATAACAATAACGCCGATAATGATGAATCTTACCGTCCAGCAGCAGCAGCACCACCACAATGATGTTTCCCCGAGAGAAACCACAACTTGACCCCATATTCGCGAACCATAGGTGAAAGTTTCTGATTGAGACGAGCGACAAAAAAGTTCCTTTATAAGCGACGAATGAAAGAAAAAAATCAAAACAATAAAGCAAATGCAGACGCTGAATAAACCAGCGTGCGTGTCCGGTGTGCGCGGCTCCGGGCGGCCAGATGAAGTCCTCAGTGTCCCATAGACAGGCTGCTGTGTGCGGCTGCAGTGGCTGCTGCTGCCCTGACTGGCTGCCTGTGAGACCAGAGGGAGGAGGAGGAGGTTCACTGCTTCACCACTCACTGCCCCGCTGCTTCCGCAGCAGCAGGCAGCACAGCATCTACAGGAAATTTAAGAGCATAATTTAACAGCAGGTCAGTCATCTCATTAACACTCTGCAGGGGAAAATTATTAGCAATTGTCATTAAATGCGTAATGGTGCATTTTAAAGGTACAGACATTGTTTTTTAAAAAGGATATCAAGTGTGCTCATTTTAACCACTGCTTTATTAAAACGGACTTGTAATGATTTTTATATGAGTTTTATTTTGAAATGATCAAAATTTAACATGTAATCCAGAAGCACCAGTGGGAATAATGTATAGACTTTACATTCATCTTACATTCAAACATCATCACTTTATTTAAAGGTGTATTTGTGTATTTTTCATTCATTTGCCAGCTTGAAATGAACAGCCCCAAACACCACAACAACCCTTCACTACTAATTAGCCATCTGTGGTGTTTGTCTGTTCATGAAGGATGCTTTCAGTGCCAGAACAAAATACTGTCAGACCAGCTCTGGTCATCTCTGTGGGACCTCTCCCCTCTCAGGTCTTGAGTGTGTGTGTGTGAGGCTGAAGGCCCTGTTACATAGCAGGTTCTCTCTGTGGCTGGATAGTGTGGAGTGATGCATAGCTGCAGCCTCAGGGCAGGCCACCAGTCACTCACACAGCAATCGCTCTCCAATCAATGTCGCTGCATGGAGCAAAAAAACAGGAGTTCAGTGGGCTGCACAGAGGACAGCAGGGCTTCTGTGGAGCTTCAGCAACTTTCACCAAGTGGAAGAAAACATAATATCACCAGTGTTATTATATTTGCGCCCGCTGTCTTTGGTTTACTCAGGTAGTCTCATTTGAATCAGCTGGGCTAAAACAAAGGTGTGTCTTTCAGTTCATGACTGAAGGAAAGTATAGAAGAAGCCATAGTCTGCGTATTAAGACCGAGAGAGCTAAAAGAGCTGAATTCTCCACACATTACTTGGTCACTTTAAATGTGTTTATACTTATAATTCTTGAATTATGCATAGCTTGGGGCCTGCTGTTATAGCCTACAACTAAATACATTTTGAAAGCCTGATAATATCAACATTAGCTGTTAAATTAAATTTTTTAGAGGGGAGTCTTACATCAAGATGAGCTCTTGATATAAAGAAAAGTAGTTTGCAAGCACTAACTTGTCCTTAGATGTACTTTAAATCCATATGTTTACATTTTTAATGTATATTAGAGCAAAAAACAGCAAAAGGAACCGTGTTATCCATTTGGACTTACACCCCAAATAGTTGCTAAACATTTTGTGCACCTTTATGACCAAGAAAACACCAGAAAATTGTAATTTCTTCAAGATATCAAGTTGTCTTTATATGTTTAATTGATGTATGTTAGCAGATACTATACTCAAATGTTCACTTGCACACTATGGGGGGATAAATGCTGTATCAGGGGAGAGTGTGGCCGTCATTATGTGATATCAGAGGCTGAGTGGTCTGCATGAGAACACTGTATCTGGGATAAAGTTTCCATATGACAGACTATAGGTATCCTGAGACATATGCTCAATGAGAATCAATAGAGATGAGGAAATGTGGTGGTGTAGTCATGGTATGTGGAACCACAATGGTGCTGTATGTATCTCATTGGCTCAGTTCAGCAGAAAATTAATCTGAAATATAAGCAGAGTAGCTTATTCATCACCTCTGTCCAGACATTCTTATGATGTATGATATTTGATGGGTTCTGAGCTCACAACGCTGTTACAGTTACTGTAAGACACACTTATTCTGAAACACACAGCTTGATCATCACATGAAAAAACACAAACGATTGTGATGAGTCAGTATTGATTTCATTTTCATCTCATGAAGATGCAGCTATGCGTTTCCATTGCTGGCACTGTAGTTATGGAAAGCAATTATGGACTTGAGTCCTGCTCAAGGCGGCAGGGTGCACCTACAGGGATTCAAACAACAACTTCTGTTTAAAACACAATTACCAAAACCGCTACATCATATCATGCAATGCTGTTACGGCTTCTGAGGAGTGTGTAATAAGATTTCACTGTGGACGAAGAGCACAATGCTGCTTCATTTCATTAACTAGATGGTCATTTCATGATCTACACACCACCTGACCTGATGCTGAGGCCACACTGATGAAATTGTGTTCAATACTGTCATGCATAGATTCTATGAAAACACCTATAAATCACTCAGACTTATTGTCAGCTATGCAGAAAATATTATTATCCATGTGTAAAAATAAACACTTGCAGTAGGTAAGTAGCTTTGTGAATTAAATATGCAAAATGTAAAACATGAAAAGGGGTCTGGCACCTTGAGACGGCTCGGCGATGTGCTGTGATGAACTGGATTTGTGTAATTTTCCTGATTTTCTAATACAATGAGTGCAAGAGGTGTCTGTCCCATTATGACACTCCTTTGTGAGCTGCACATCTTGACCCCTATTAAAGTACTGTCACACGGGCAGCAGATGGTACCAGCACACACACACACACACGCAGAAAGAAGAGGAGTGGCCATGACAACAGTCTCATAATGGCTGGCCCGGTGTTGAGTTGAATCACTCGGCCTAATTAGTTAAGTACCACCTCAGTATTTTTGATTTAATCAGGCTATTCAGTGCACGAAACAAGTGGCATCAAATAAATCCTCAGCTGCCCACACTGGCAGTGGATGAGACATCTTTAGAAACTGAGTGGTGGCTTGATAGGTGTTACGGAAGAACACTTTTGCATTTGTTTCCCTTTGCTGCAGCTTGTGTTGGATTAAAAACTTGAGGCAATTCTTTTGAGCTGTTTGATTTTCAAATGGTGTGGATATAGAGCTTCTCTATATAAGAACTTCTCCCTGTACAGCAGGTAAGCGATTAGCACCCAGTGCAGTCCCCGCAGGCTTTGGAGAAGTCACTTCCGATGACTCTCCTGGAAGCGAATCTCCCAGCTGAACAGGAAGTCGAGAAGACAGTGGCAAACATAAATGGAGTTCATCCCCGAGGAAGAGAGAAAAAGAGACAAACAGAAATTGTTATTGAACGAGATCTGCTTTAAAGGATATTGCTGTATTTTTCAACCCTTCTTCATCAGTAATGCAACTCTGCACTCACAACATTTGTTGTAGAGATTTAAATAACAAGTATTTGGACAAAGAAGTGTATTAGAAAAAGCAGTGCAAACCTCCAAAAGCTTTTAAAATCAAG
Source organism: Naso brachycentron (assembly GCA_029874485.1). Classification (NCBI taxonomy): domain Eukaryota; kingdom Metazoa; phylum Chordata; class Actinopteri; order Acanthuriformes; family Acanthuridae; genus Naso; species Naso brachycentron. Next base: position 5,658,802 of record JAQFJA010000003.1, read on the forward strand.
AGTTCACAATCAGTTCAAACACTGTCTCAGACCAAGAGTAATGAGTACCTGGAAGAAAGGGAAATCAGAACAATCAAAGCAATCGAATGCTTTTAGGACATTTTTGTAATATTAATCCCTTGTGCACAGAATCTTGTAATAGACTATAAAATGACGAGTAGACCAACTTATGTTTGTTATAACTTTAGAAGAAAGGAAAGCTAACTTGGTAGTTGCCACAGAAAGTACTGTAGAGTTCCATGAACTCAGATACAACAGCTCATCCATGAGGGTTACTAATACTGTATTAAACTTCAAGACAAGAATTTTGCAATGACTCATGTAAAACAGTTTGACATTTGCTTCTTCCAGTACACTACAATACTTGTTTCCTGACTTAGTCTACTTAACTAGAGTAGTAAGTGCAAAGTTAGCTTAAAGCATTGTCAGAATAGTTGCAATTAATTTAAAAATAAAACCCAGCTTCAGCTAGACTATAAGATTTTTTTAAACCTGCATAACTGAATTTTTTACAAACTCAATGAATGCAAAACTACTATACATTTTTTTAATCTTTAATCTTCTCTATTTGTCAGGTATCATTTACTCACCCTTAGATGTCTTGAATTGAAGAATACATTTTTCTCCTTCCAGCATTCCTCCAAGGTAAGCTGATTTCTTTTTTTCCAAAAGCTTTGTGTGGTATAATCCAGGTCTTCTTTATCGTGTCATAGGCTCTGTAATTCCTTTTTAGACGTTATTTCGTCTAAAAAGCTTCTAAATCCAACATATCAAGGCGCACGAGGCTCTCTGTCACGTGCCTGGCCAAGCACGTGCACTAGAAGTTCTTGATCTTAAATGATCAAGTGAAATAACAATGTTTTCAAAGTATTGAGCTTACTACATGATAAGGAAGACTTGCATTATACCACGCTGAGATTTTTGGATGGACATTTTCAAACGGTTTTGATGTTTTGAAAATGTATCTCCACAGTCTGCCTGAAAAAGCAGCTAAAGAGAGTGGTTTGCATTTTTGGAAAAAATCTGTTTACAGTGGACTAACACAGAAAGATATATTCTCCAGTTCAAGACATCTAAGGGTGAGTAATCGATTCACAAAAAAAAGTTTTGTGATGAAGTATCGCTTTAGCAAACAGTTGTACATTTCTTTTAAGTTGTGTTTCTGTCTGCTTGCTAAATGTAAGCTCAACAGCAGCTTTTTTTTCTCTCAACCAACTCCTGAGGGAAATGTCTCTCTTTAGCTGCTACGTGCTCCTCTATGTTCACCAACTAGTTGCTAAAATTGTCTGTCTGATGCTGGGTAGGAAGTGCACAGAGCATTTTTCCTGAAAACAACAACTTGTGTACAGAAACACGGTTAACAAAAACATAAACTTACAGAAAAGGCCAGAAAACCAAAACAATGAGCTGGAAGACATGCAGATACCCAGGAGAG
>JAQFJA010000003.1:5724495-5744955 GCA_029874485.1 Naso brachycentron
CTTTATTTTAATATTGTCAATGTAACAGCACTGCAAATTGAAGCAAACAAACCAAACCTGTTGCAGGTTGTGCGTCTCGTCAAACTAGTCCATTCTCATGATTATTAATCATTAAGTTAAAGCATTGTGTCACACTTTTAGGTATTTGACAAGTTCTTAGTAAATGTTCTCCCATCACAGAGTTTAGGACTAATGGGAAAACCATGGTTACATTAAATATGTCATGGATACATTGCAGTAATACTCCCCCCAAAGAAAAAAACACAAAAACAAACAAACAAAAACATTAAATGAAAATGAGGCACGATTTTGCATCTAACATAAGGCATTATGATGCTCACAAATGGCAGCGTAATGTTCATATGCGTCAAACTTCCTGTGCTCAGTAACGCTCCACTCTGTGCTTCGCCAAACATCCTTCAGGTAAATAAACCACTGCAAGTGACAGAGAGCTCAATCTGACGCTCCCGTCGCTCACACTCTATTTTTTATTTTACATATTTACAACCCTTCTTGTGCCATGCTGCTCGGCGGTCTGCATGTTCATTCAAGATGAAGATCCAGACATTATTTTTACATAGCATGTGAGCATTGGCCACATTCATATATTCATACATTCATACATCCTGTGATGTTTTATGGAGCACAATAAGACAGAGACTATCTAGAGTGAGTTGTATTGTGACTAAGGGGGTGATTGTTTGTGTCAAAGTCCATCATATAGAGTCAACCTTCCTCCCTTTGTTCTGCCGGGAAAAAGCTGACAGCTCAACAAACTCCCAACCAATCAGCAACACCCACGCAGAGGCAAAGTTACACAGGAATTAAAATATTTAGCCAGCAGCGGAGGGAAAACGTGGTGAAAGTTTGTGGTGTCACAAAATACCTGAATATTATATCAGTGCTATACAGGCAAACCCAGAACACAGTGTATCATATTGAGTGTTTTGCATTGAGAAAACATTCCCTTGCTGATGTTGGCAAAGTAATCAGTTGTGATCTGCACAGGAAGAAGCACCTGATTTTGTCACAGCAGCAAATGTCAGAGAGGATGAAACACTGATTGCTACTGAATTTTTTTAAATTCACGTAATTCAATAATTAAAGTCCATAAATCGTCCATAAATCACTTACATATGTGGTAGCGACATACAGCTTAAAACCATGTTTCAATAAGGTCAATGCACAACTGCAGTTAAAACATTTGGATGCAAAAAACAAAGATATAGAAAAGACACTTTTAGATGTAGTGAGAGTTACTGTTTTATCTTTCAATACTTCCCATTAGAGTTATACTGAAAGGTCAGCCCACTGATAGTCTGGCACCAGTTGATTAGAAATGTGTGGACTGGGAAAAGGATCCAATTTGATCCTAGTGCAACAGATAGCTCGCTATGTAAATTCTCCAGGTATAAACTAAACCGTCTTCAAAATACTTCTGAAGCTCTTGATCTGCAAACTGCATCCATCTGCGAGTCCGAGCAGGTCACAACAAGCACTAAGTGCTATTTAGAAGTACAATCCGACAGCTGTGCCGTGAACTGATGAGCGCAGTGCAGCGGTTGACTACGCTGCGGCATTTGATGAGAACACGAACAAAGAAAACCAGCAGCTATCGTCTTTAAATGTGTTAAATGTGTTTAAATGTGTTTGTGGAAGATCTACTGTGACATGTAACGTCTGTTACAGGATCTGATGAAGCTGGAGATGTGGGAGCTCTGTCCCTGCAGGAAGACGGCTCTGAAGTCAAAGCCATCGTCCATCAGGGAGCTACTGAAGCTCAAAGAGCGGACTGTTAACCCTTTCAACATCACTCTGGTTTCTTTAAGTTTAAGGTGGAAAATGTAGAGAACGTGTTTCATGCTCTGATTTCATTTATCAATCTGTCATTGACTCAACAGTGCATGCTGAACTAATGCTGACCTTATCATTTACAGATTTCCACTAACTGTATTGCCCAAGCTGTCGTCATTACATATGAAAATATGTAGCCATATTTGGAAGGCCTCTTAAAGTTTTCTGTACACATTTACATGGCTAAAACATACAATCTTGCCAGGAAGGGCATGGTTAAAATCTCAATAAGCTCTTAAAATCACTAGGATTAATTTTCAGGACACATTGTGGGCTTTACTTAGCACAGCAAATAGCTTTTTGTGTCATCACTGATTAATATACTATTATCTTATGAGGTGGGACCTCCCTAAACGTCCAAACAGGAAGTTAAGTGCTACCACGCCTGTCCTGTGGTTGTGCTAGAGGTGGCGTCTGTCACCAGCTACCTTTCGGGCATCAGTCACCAGCAACACACGGGTTGGTTGTATTTGACAGAAGATTAATAAAAGACAAATAAAAACTTATATAACGTGCATCTACACAGTTTCTCTTCACTTTTATCAGACATGAAACAAGGTCAACGACCTGTATTTGTGTTTGCTGCAGTAACTGAGAAAAAGAGAAGCTTACAACACACTTCAACATTTTAGTGTTTCTCGACATGTACATGACTGTGTAATAATTGTTTTTTTTATTACATGGCTTTGTTGAATACTTGATTCTCACTGGTCAATTACGACATTCTAAGGTCTGTTGTTTCTGAGTAACAGACTGTTGCTATGGACGCAGTTCTGATCATAGACTCTGGAAGACAACGTCCACTCATATCACTATGCAGAAGGAACTGCCAACTGCAGCTTCCGGTGTGTCAACTGCAAACGCGACACCAAGAAGGGAACACAGATATGAATGAGGACAGAAATGCCAACATCAATATCCCAGAAGAAGTCCTGTTCACCATGTCTCACTTCATCAACAAAAATGTTCAGTTTAATGTTTATTACAATCGTTCATAAATAGGCCTATTTTCGCTGCTCTGCAAGCAGTTCCAACTGTAGACTTATACAAACTATTTGGTAACACTTTACTTAAAGCATGCATCTATGATTGATGATCTCTAAAAATAAAATCATATCTATAATATATTATGAACATACTTATGATGCATTCACAGTAGTAATCCTTGCAACCTACAATGCATTATAGGTGTGTTCATAATGTGTTATATATGTTCATAATGTGTTAAAATGCACTATAGAGACAGGCTTTATATAAAGTGCAACCAACTATTTTTTTGAGGAAAAAAAAAAAATTCTAATCAATAAAATCATTTTTAAATCAGTATTTTGTGTCATATTTGTTGATTTCTTTAGTAAACGGCCATGTAATAAGCAGAACGATTCGAACTGGGGTCCTGCATTAGGACCCTGTCAGGGCTCTTTTTGCAATAATGAGCGGCTCGCAGGACATTATCCTTTACATAACACTCTTTGGACAGAGAATGACAACAATACTGAACCGGCATCTAAAGCTACTCAGTTACACTACACTAGCCAATCCTGACAATATAATCAAGTAAAAGAGGTACGTTGGATCAATTTCTAAAGGGGTTTAATAAGGCTTTAAATGTTTAAAATCTGGAGGTCATTTCTAATCTGAGGAAAACTGTCTGCCAGATTAAATGTCATACATGTATGGTATGTTGATCCAAACACTGAAGGTTTATTGTTGAAACGTCTCTGAATCCTGAGATGCATGGTTTACATCATATTTAGTTAATCATGACGAACATCTCTGGTCCTGAAAGGTAGCTCGTGACAAACAGCTCCAACCTCACATCACATTTAATACATTCTTTATCCTCCAAAGTCCAGTTCAGGTAATAAGATCCACTCTTTGATCCATACACTGCTCTGCTGCCGGCCTCCAGGCTGAGGTGCTACGTAAACACTTGTGTACTTTAATTTACATGGACAGAATGGAAACTATTTTCTGTACAACAAAAGCTAGTTTTCACAGAGAAATTCCACATGTGGAGACGGACGAATTCTGTCAACCGTTGTGTAAAATGTGCTCAAAGTGTACACCGTGCTGAGGTTTGGGCAGTGAGCCGTCTCTGTCTCCGCCTCGTGCAGTTTGACATACCTCAGTCCGACTGATCACTTTCCCAGACAAAATGCTTTTCGCCTGGCTAAATGACTAAGCTAACCAACTGCCATGCGAGATAGTTATGACTTTCCAAGCTTTGTTGTCAGGCAACCGTGTTACAGCCAGATTAGATATTTTTACAGTTTCACCTCCTTCACGTAATTCCCAGGGAAAGTCCCAAACTGTTTTGTCCTCTTTGAAGTACCTGCAGAGAAAAAGAAAAAGAAAGAGAAACATTAAATGATTCTGTCTCAGATTAAAGGCTAACATGACCAGGGATGCGACAATGATCATTTTTTCATTGTTAATTGTGATAAAAACTCTCACATTAATTTAATCATGTGAATTTCAATTAATCGCATAATTGTCATAATCGTGAATTAAAGTGTCTGCTATGAATAACCTAATGTAATCCTCACTATTCATGCTAGTGAACAGTGAAGAGTCCACATTATGCCAGTTGGACTTTAAAGAACAGAGTAGACTTATTCAGACAGTATTTTTTATTTATCCTTTATTTATGCAGGGATACCTTATATTCTATTATTGCCTTATTACTTTTTCTTTCTTTTTATCAAGATGTGTCATCTATGAACATGATTAAGTAAAGATTGTAAGGTAAAGTCATTACTGTATGTTTTACTGCCATTCTTTTTTTCCAATTTCTTAATTTTTTTCAATATATCTATATATATTTAGAATTTTCTTGCATTTTTTTCAATTTTTTTAAAACAGATTTTTAAAATTATCGCTATAATATTGTGTATCGCAATTATTGTGGCTACAATAACTGTGACGTGAAATTTTGTAATCATCCCGCCCCTAAACACGATTTTGATACAAGTACAAAAACACAACATAATTAGCTATATTGGGGAAAAAAAAAAACGCACAAGTTGTGTGCATGCATCATTTACTGTCATTCTTTGGAAACTCTATATGGACGTTTATGACACATTGAAACTGACTCTTCTCCAGAAACCCTGAGCATGCACATTGCACACATGAAGTCCTTTGCTGTCATTCTGCAGAAACCCTGTATGGATTAATGTGACACAGCGAGTGTGACTGCACCTCTGAGGAATCTATCCCGTGGCCCTCGACACATACCGACAAACCAGCCGTCATCGCACTTCTCCATGACGCTGACGAGATCTCCCTCCTGCAACTCCAGTTCGTCCTCGTTCTGCGGCACATAACTGTACAGAGCCTGGAAACTGGAGCAAGATACAAAAACACGATTGGTAAAATCAGCTGAGAGGACACAAACTGTGATATCAGTAGAAATTAAAGGGCGAGTCAGTTAAGTTACAAGAAAAACACAGTACTTGAAACTAAAACATTGATCTTACTCACATTCCACAGTTGAGACGCCTCGGCTCCGGGCTGCTGCTGTGGGACTGGGGTTGCTGGGAAATGATGAGAGATTGTTTACTGGGGTGGGGGTGCAGTCTATGGACAGAGTCATGAGGGTGGTGGGACAGGGTGCTGCAGTACCTCACCGAGGTCTCAGCTATATTCAAGATCTCATTACACACTGCCTCCTAGCAGAAGTAGTAGGTGAAGTCGTCAGAGAAAGACAAACAGCGGCCCCACCGAGAGTTCCAGAAAAGGCAGTGGTGAAGTTGATCAGGGGAGGTGAGGGGTTAGAGAGGGATGGGGGGGGCGAAGGGCGAGACAGGAAGGTGGGTCCAGTAAGTAGCAAGGCAGAAAAGGAAGTGATCCGTTAAAAGCCAGGAGAAAAAGCAGAGGAGACGTTGGTGGAGCCCAGGAGGAAAGGCATGAAAAAGCAAGACGCCAAAGTGAGAGTATGTAGACAAGAAACATGAATATTAGTTCACTTTTTTACAGGATACTCGGCAGGATGAGCATGCGGTATTAAAGGAAAGATGACAAGTACAACTAAAGGAATAGTCCCACATTTTGGGTTAATGTACACTTGTGTGGCTCAGCTTTAGTCTGGGCTCAGATCAGAGACTCTGCTCACTCCGCTAAGTGGACTTGATTCTCTTGGTCTGGCCTTGCCTCCACTGTAAGCGATTCTCAGCGAGAGAGGATTAGATTTTCTCTAACCCTTCCTCATTGGTCGTTGCCTTTTCAAATTTAATACGTGTGAATTGTCGTTATGTGACCAGTAGGCTTTTTGCCTACTGTGGAGTGTGTGTGGAAAGAAGTCTGGCAACCAAATCCAAAAATGTCTCCAAAAGTTGTTAAATAATCACACAGATGTTGTTGTATTGTGTTGTGATTGAGATTCTGAGCTACAATGCATTGTGGAGAGAGACAAACATTTTTGCTTTAAATCACATCACATTATCAACGTGAGTAGCGGGACCTACAAACGCTGCCTCTCCTCGGCAGGAGCTGCACGAAAGGAGCATCAGTTTGAACAGATGTGTCGCAGCTACTTTTCCACATATACATTTGGCTTTTTTTAAACTCATATCACCACCATCACACCACATACCACCACATTACTCTTTCTCGTCCTGTAACGGTAGCTTTGTCGGCTGAAATGTCAGATATTTCTCGACAGACAGTTTTGTCCTGCCCGTTGCTCCTCATCCCCAACACTAATTGCATAATTGCCTTTTCAACTGGGAGAATCACAGTTTCAAAGTGCAATGCCAGACCAAGAGAATCAGGTCCGCTCAATGTAGTGGGTGGAGTCTCTGCTCTGGGCCCAGGCTATTTTAGCTTGGCATCAAGACTTAAAACAGGGCAAAATCTTCATAGTTGGGAATAGTGATGATGTCAAGACTCAACTAAACCACAATGTCCAGCCATGAAAGTGTGAGGCACAAAATACTGATACATATTAAACATGGACTGCATGGAGCCAGCTAGCTCTTTCCCCGTTTTCAGTCTTGGTGCTAAAATAAGCTAAGCTAAGCTGCTGCTGGCTTCAGCTTTATGTTGAACAGACAAATTTGAGAGTGACTTCAATCTTCTCATCTAACTTAATGACAAGATGGTCCTCTAATATCTCACATATTTAACATGTAGCAACACTACAGAAGACATAATGGGATTTAAAGATGACGTGAGTCAAATGGATCTTTGAGGGTGATGGGTTAGAGAGTTAAACAAACTGCACATTATTTTTATAAATCTTCAGTGGAGGTCCAACAGATTCTGGACCAGCTTACCGCAAATGAGTTAACATTGTTGTTATCTTGGATGTCGAACAGCATCACAGGGCTTCTGGAGCTCCGTCCGTGATGGTCAGCCTCATTCCTCACAAACTGCAACACAAAAAGGTCAAATCAGCAAAGGACATTTCAAAATAAAAGCCTTTATCTCTGGAGATCGTGGCGCTTATCAACCTGCTGTAATACTTAAGCCGCAGTCAGGTTGTTACTTCCGTGTAAGTGGAAGTTTCAGCCTTGCAGCAGCTTTTGAAACAGAAGCCAGCATGTGAAACCTATAAATACTCACTAATAAAAATGTCACTGTCCTAAAAAAACTCTCTTCCTCCAATAGCATCCTTCACATGACACCTCTGCAACAAACAACAACAACAACATGCAACCAAATGCTGGATTTTATGAAGAGAATGAAAATGTCACCCTCGAACGCCTAAATCAGTCCTGAAAATGTGAGCACAACAGCTCCTCTTACAGCTAAAACATTTAAGACTCACTATATAAACACTGAAAGATACGACAGAACCTTTACTTGTTAGTAGCACACACACAAAATCATGCAGACTCGCAGCCTGAGCAGTGTGGCTAATTACTACTTATTTCTCCATTAAACCAGCAGACTTATCCTTCTGTGGGCTATAATCAACCTCAGGTCAAATCCACAAGTTAGTCACATCTTCAACACATCAATGTCAGCGTCAGAACTTCATCAAACATCAAATTTAGGGAATCAAACTGTGGCTAAAAGCCCTTGTTTCAGAGTGAGCCTGAGATGCAACACCGCACACCATGCAGAAGATACCTCTGCAGGGCTATAGTGCCTGCTGCCCGGGGCTGCGTGGCCCCTGTCCCCCTCTGCGCCTTCCCCCTCTGTCAACTCCTTCTCCCCCCTCAGCCAGCCCTCCAGCACCGGCCCGCCACAGGGGCTCATGCTGCGTGACAGACGTGGCGAGGGAGGGGAGAGCAGGAAGTCCTCCCCCTGAGGTGGGGTGAACGTGAGGCAGGGAGTGGTTGAGCTGGGTCTGGGTGGGTAAGGCGGAGGAAGAGGGGAGGCAGCTGGGGAAGCCATTGGTGAGACACAGTGGGGGCTGCCGGTGATGGGAGGGACAGGGCTGGCAGAGTAGGGAGGGGGCAGGTACTCGCCGCAGCGGTAGGACACAGTGGGCAGCGGCGGTAGGGGAGGGGTGGGGGCGGCAGGAGGGCTCCCGCCTCCTACTGTCAGGGAGATCCACTCGGAGGAGATGGCGTGGACCTCGGGGGACACAGAGCGGCGGGGGGAGCGAGGGAGGGGCAGGGGGGAGGTGGTCAGGCGATTACGATTCAGCTTTTTAGAGCAACAGGAAGGTGGGAGGAGGAAGACGAAAGCAAAGAAAAGAGGGGATGAGGGAGAAAAGATAAGACAAATTCACTTGCTAAAATTAAAAGGAGGGTGTAAAGATGAGCACAGAAGAGAATGACTGGATTCAGAGATGCTGCAGTAATTATAAACGTGGGCTGACTCTTCAAAACATCCATAAATGTATCTATGATTGATTTCCCGGTTTAATATTTACCTGAGGAGAGGCAGTAGTGCTACGCTGTGGAGACTGGCTGACAGGAGGGTCGGGATAATCCACCCCGTTTTTGACTCGTGGTCGTCTCTGCACTTCCACGTAGGTGACAGGGAAGATGCCTTGGCGGTTGGTGCCTGAGATTTTGCCTTCATACCAGTTTTCATCAACTCTGCGAATCAGTGTGATCCTCTCTCCCTGCAGATACATACGTAATAGGCTAAGAAAATGTCCTTGCATGATTAACAAAAGGATAAAAGTATCTCTACAGTTAATGAAAAAGTGAGTTCCTTTGAGGTGCTACAAAATGTTCTTTACTTAGTAAAGACAAATCCCACTTCATACCTTTCTGAAGGACATTTCTACCACTGTGTCTCCGGTAAAGTTGAAGCGTGCCACAGCTTCTCCGTACTCCAGCACCTGCACTGGGACACTTTTCTTTGGCTGCGCCTTCTCTGTAGGGGGAAGGAGCTGGAGAGGCAACAAATAACAAGAAAACAATGATTCAAACTGTGCAGCAGAATACAAAATATCTTCATAACGGCAACTGAGAAATACATAAAATATCTATTTCAATATATAAATATAAAAAACATTACATTTTCTTTGACAAATAAATATTGCGACTGAAGAAAGACGGAGTAAATTGACAAACCTCAACGTAACTTTGAGGGAAAATGCCGACTCTTCCGTGATGTTCTCCTTCATACCAGTTTTGATCCACCTGCCGAATTATGTAGACGATGTCTCCCTTCTGAAACGGTAATTCCCTACAAATGTTCCACAGAGATTCGTTACTCTGCAGTAAATGTGATCTCATTCAACCCTCTACAGTAAATACTGAGGGCGCAGAGCACACTGTAACTAAAAAAAAGTGAATTTATGTCAGAAAAGCAGCAAAAAAAAAGTGTCTTTTGTTAACTGTTAGGCTGTTAATTTTTTTGAATCAGTTATAATGTTCATACTACTGTAAAAACAAGATTAAACTATTAAAAGTAATATTGCTGTGCTACTGCTGCCCAAGGAACAGGGTTGAAAGTAACAATGAGCATCCTCTGTTCAAAGTCCAGTGACGCCAAAGTCGTTTCACCTTTGTACAATATAGCTCCCAGTATAGATGGAACACCCATGAGAGGTGTTGATCAATGAAAATTAGCTTCTGTCTGCAATATTACATTTTAAAATGATATTTACCTGAAAAGAAAAAGTGTTACTTTTGGACCAGTTCTCCACTAAATATATTATCATTTTTCTATTGTGAGACTCCAAATAAATAGATAAACACATCAGTGCATATCAATCTTCCACCTTCACATATGAATCCTGTGTATTTCCACTTACTTTAGAGTTTCTGCTCTGAAGTTGAAGCGAGCCATGGCTGGAGTTCTCTGTGTAGACAAACAAAAGGAAACTGGGTGACATAAATACTTCATAAATACTATTAGAATAGATCAGAATAGAACTTTGGTCTCACCAAATCCATTTAATAACATAACATTACATCAGACATGTAAACAACACATGAAAACCATACTCCACATTACAATTGTGTGACACAACACATTCAGTGTACGACATCAGAAGGGTCAGATTAACGCAGTTTGTTCAAAAGCTGCATTGCCCTTGGAACAGAGGATCCCTTATAGATACCTTTGTCTGCCAGGGGCACCCTGTAGCGCCACCCTGAGGGTAGTCTTGGCATTGTGCTGAGTCAGTGAAAGTTCTTCAAACAACTAAACACTCCTGTGTAATTTCATCTCTGCAACTTTTTCATTAATGCACACTCTCTGGACTTTTGACATTTACGTGTGAAGAAAAGGTGAGCATAAATACTGCAGCATTGACAAGACTCAGGGCTTGTGACTGACTGCGTTATTTGTTTCCTGAAACATTCCCAGTAAGAAACCAGTGTGGGCTCAGCTGTTTACTTTGAGACTGGTTCTGAGAGCAGGCACACCTTGGTAAACAATGCCGTTACTTTAGTTTACGTCTACATATGCTTCTATACGTAGCTGTGTGCAAGTTACATCTGGAAGTCTGCTGGAAATATTCAGTGACAAACTAAACAACACATTTTGCCTCTTATCACACTCTCACCCTCTAAGTTTTCGACTCAGAGGAGAAAGCCATCTGTGTGTGCAGAAATCCTGCTGACAGGCCTGTCACCCCCTCACAGCCCGCCCCACACACACACTGACAGAGCATCTGTCCTCTTTCTTCCTGCTTTCCAAAGGATAAGACACAGTCCTGTGTTGTACCTCTATGCCTGATTTCCTCTTCTCTGTGTTATCTGTGATGTTGAGCAGATCCCCGAAGCGCTCGTTGGTGATGAACTGGTGGTGCGTTGGAACAATGCCTGTGTGTCGTCTTGACGCTGTGTCGGCCTCTTCCTGTTCCCGCTTCAGCCGCCGCTGCTCCTCCAAGATTTTCTGCCAGGAAACCAGACGGACTGTTTGTCCCTCCAGATATGGGTCTCTTCTACTCTCTTATTCATGTGACACATTCTTTGCTATGCATAATATATGATTCACTCATTCAGAGTACAGCTCTCTATACTGAAGTCTTGTCAGTATAAATTTTGCAATGTAGAAATTTACCTCTTTGTCCCCATGACGCCTCCGCAACACTTCATCTTGGCTCTCCTCATGTGCTGGGGACGAGTCTGAAACAGACAGAAAGAAGATAATGCTGTGAAGCATTTCCACTGTCAGCCTCAAGGCTAATTCAGATAAAGAATGAAAGTTTTCAAATAGAAAATAATGATATTGCAGTCAACTCCTTAATTCCAATGAACAGAATCATTTAAAAATACAAAAACACGACCATGCATGCTTAAAATGAACATTGAAATCTCTGCAACACTAAAACAAAAAGCACACACACGTCCAATAAGCTAAATCTATTCCTGCATGCACATAGAAATGAACACAGAATGATCCAATGTGTGTTCATGACAGAACAAATGTAGGAAAGAAAAAATGATACCTACTGTACCCTGGTCAAAAAATAAACATGACGTGATAGTTTCACTAATCGACCAACCAGCATCCATTTGTCTACTTTCACCTTAATCATGTTGGATAATATATTCAAGACTTAATATTCTCCCCACACCATTTAGATGTTTCATTCTGCTAATGTTTCAGGTGTGTCTGATCCCCTGAGCACTGGCTGTTTTGTAACAGAAATGAAAGCAGGGAACATCCTGTCTAAAACAAACCTTTCATAGTGAGAGAATGAAAGATGGCAGATGTAAACTGTTCCCAAAACAGAAATGAAAACAGATACAGACATAGTGAGGCATCAATTTGAGAAAGTGTATGCAATGTTATAAAGAAATATCCTGCTTAAACATTGCAGATGATTGCTAGGTTTGCAGTTTAAGAGCCATTGTCTGTGTAAGGACAAGATTTGACATCTTATGGAGCATAAAAAATCTTATCTTACACTGTAATGATGTAATAAAACACAGAATTTGGTCTGCCTCAATTCAATGCTTATGCAGGCTCTAGCACTCTTGCATACCACTCAAATCTGATGTCACCTGCAGATATATACATTACCAAAAAGCTGCCTGAATCTCCTATAGTCACTGAAATGTTTTGATGCATTTGTGGAACCATACTCATTCACAGTGACATAGAGCACCAAACAGCACACTCAGAATGAGATGCAGGCTTCCCTGTCACTTTGTAAACACACCACACAGACTAGAGATGGAGGGCGGCGGCGTCGCTTTGTGGAGAAAAGGGACAAGAGGTGAAGAGAGAGGCGAGATAAATGAGTGACCACAGAGGGGGGAGAGAGGAGGGTGACAGTGGTGAAGGGATGGAGATAGCCACCTCTGCGGTGAGCTGCCAGCGGCTGCAGTAGGTTCCCGTTGGCGTCCAAGCCCTGCCCGTTACTCAGGTGGTTGGTGTTGCTTCCTTCCCCGTTACTCAGCCTCTCCAGGACTTCCAGAGAGGACAGGCGCTGAGGGATCAGAGGTCTGAGCTCAGGAGACAAAGCGCAAGGCCTCTGCATGCCCGCTGTCACCTTGGTGGCTAACAGCGTCCTCCGTGTTTGGTGGGACTGCAGGTTCTTCCGTAACCTGAAGGGAGCAGGGCCCATGAGGAAGAGGTTCCCAGGCAGTGTGGTCTTCTTCTCCAGAGGTGGCTGCCTCTCCTGTTGTGTTGAGGCCTGTTGCCTCTCGTGTCTGAGGATAGTGGTGAAGCGGGTGTAGGAGGCTGGGCAGGAGCCTTTGCATTTGCTGGGTTTGAGGAGGAGTTGATGGTTCAGGTGGTGCTGGAGGTGGTGGTGGTGGTGGTGGTGGTGGATATGATTGTGTTGTGGGGGGGAAGCTGTAAGCAGTGCAGTGGGACTCTTTGATTCACTGATATTTTGGTTTATCAGTTCTAGGGAACTTTTACTGAAGATCTGCTCAACCTCGGCCTCAGTGTTGGAGGGGGACTCAGTCCCGACGTTGTTTCCGTCCTCTGAGGAGGAAGCAGCGTCCTCCACAGTGACACTGTCAGGTGAGAGGACTTCCCCTCCACAGCTCTTGCCCTCTGCCTCCACTGGGGAGCAGTCATCTGTCTGGGTGACGTCAGTGACCAAAAGGGACTCCGCTGACACTGCAGACGCCATGTAGAGGTGGGCGGGGCTGTGGTTGGGGCTGTGGCTGTGGCTGGAGTGCAGGGTGGGCAGGGAGGAGGAGCGGCTGGGAGCAGAGCTGGACCGCTGGATGATCATTTCAAACTCACTGACCCGTGACGACACTGCATCCCGTGGAATGTCACCTCCGCCCTCTGCCTCTAACCTTTCACCCCCGTTGGCCTTTGCCTTCTCAAAAAGAGAGGCCAAGCTGCGGACGCTGCCACTGGGGCTGCAGCCGGCTGAGCTTGGCCTCTGGATGTGATGCATGGTCCTGTACAGGCTGGAAAACTCAGATGCACTCCTCCTAATTGCAGGGGAAACATTCCTGAGGCCGTCCGTGCACTCAGTGCCACAGCTGGACTTAGAGTCTGAATGTTGCCCTCTCTCCCTTTCCTCTGTTCCGGCAAAGTCTGTGTCACATGGGCCTGTGCACAGATCCTCACAGCTGTGGGCCTTTGGGTGCCTGACAGCTTTAGTCCTGCTTTCCTGACTGTCACCACTGGGCGGCAGCAGCTTGGGCTTGAACTTAGAGGGCAGGATTTGGGGTATGCAGGCTTTGGCAGCAGATAGAGGCTTCATACTTTTACACTGGTTACCTATTGCATTACTGGCAAGAACCGATCGACTATTTACATAGGAGCAGGGTGAAATTATACAGCCATTCCCACCTTTATAATCCACTGGCAAGCATGCAGGACAACAGAATAAACAACATATTAGATTACAATGGTCACAGGTTCACACACACTAAAACAAAGTCAGGCACATTTTTAAAGTAAAGACTAAGTTTCATTAAAAGTTAATGAGAGGAGGAAGCAGACTTGATGCACTGAGCATCAAGTAACAGATGACTGTTAAACTAACAGCAATGGTGCTGCAGTGAAAAATTATGCATTGTTAAAATGGACAAGAAGAAATTTACTCTCTAACAGATTATTGCATTATCAATATCACCACAAACAGCAACAAAACAAGTGGAACATAAAGTCAGTACAGCAATATGCCATGAAATGTTACGTGATGTTGGAGGTCATATAGGCATTCTCAACAACGACTGCAGTATCAGTACAATTCAAAAACAAAAGAAAATTAACCTACTCTAATATTTCTGTTACTTGTATTTATGTCAGGGCTAGAATTTTCTCCCATATTCAACTTTTACCTCCTGTGCTTATTTTTATTTAGCAACTAGACAACTGTGGTGATAAATGGGCTGTGACATTGCTGTGAAAGCATGGCTCCCCTACACAGTAAGAATGCCCATGATAGCACTACAGATGGAACCAGGAAATGACACAACACTTTCACATGCTGTGAGACACTTCTGTAGCATGCGTGACCCATCTGTCATGTTCATATCTACCAGAAAAACACACTGAGGAAGTAAGCTAGTTTTTATCCACAGTTTGTGGCAAGTAAATGGTCCTGGCTGTGGAAAAGCCTTGAGGCTCAGTTCAGTTAAGTTGAGCACAAAGATTAATACAGCTTTTTCATTTCATGGCCACAAGACAGAAACACATGATGAGGTCTTTGGTTTCTTGCACTTGGTTATTTCTTTGGGCAGGAGGCTAGTGAAGGAGCGTGCTAGTCAGTTGACTGGAGAATGGCTAACTTGGCATATTTTTGGGAATGGTTCCCCCATTAACATTTTAAGATTAAGTCAATATGTTATTGCGTAAATTTACCAAACGTAAACTCTAATTGAACAATCTGAAGTAATATCTGTTGCATGTCTTCCCAGATGCAGTACAGTGACAGGTATTGGGTCACACTGTCCCTTCCTTTCTTTTTCTTACATCTCCTCTCCTCCCCCAGCACTTCTGTCCTCAGCCATGTGCACAGGCATTCGAGCCCCTGACCTCACACTGACAGCTGACTTCCTCATGCCTGCCCTCCCTCTGTGTCCCTCCTGTTTATCTCACCCCTGTCTGGCGGGGTTGTGAGGAGCAGAGCTCTGTTTATCTCGCTTGTCCCCTCCTCATCCATGCCCTCCCTGGCGCTGGAACGCTCTGGAGTCTTGCCCTAAGCCTGCCTAGCGACTGGTGGCTCACAACTGGAGCAAGAGGGGACACAAATCCCCAAGGTTAGCTTCCATCAACTTAGCAAGACAATCTCACTCCCTCCATGAGTTTTCCAAAGCAGATGGCCGGTACACATTTGATGAAAACATCCATGACATCAATAATAAATCAAAAGCTGCTGGGCGAATGAATGCTGCGAGGTGATTGGCCAATGCTGTGAGGTCTGGGAGCAAAGAAAATGTGTGGATTCCAACAGAAAGGTAAAAAGAAACACATGTCTGACACTTTAAATGGTCTAGCATCAGTGTCTGTAACTCATTGGTTCTGTCTCAGCAGGGGAGGCCTTTAAAGACTGTTCCATTTAGCCCCAATGCCCCTAAACATACACACACCTGCCATTTAACTGGCCACATGTATAAAGTGGCTAGTATCCTACCTTTAGAGGAAGAGGAGCTGCCATGGCGCTTGTTTAGGGCCCGCAGACCTTGCAAGGGAATGTCGCCACCCTCCAGGACACTCTTGTAAACATGGCGGTCAGATTCTGGAGCCACAGGCTCGCTTGTGGATGATCCACCGTCCTTCTCCACCTCGCTGTGTCCAGACTTGTTCGAGGAGCTAGACAGCGGTGAAGAACACAGACAGCTAATTAAAAACAGACAAATTAATTCAAAGGAGTTGTGTTGTATGTTTATACGACAAACAGAGGCCCACAAATTAGGTAATGGGCTATCATATGGTTCTCATTTAGTTTATCTTGAGGTAATTCCTGTCTTTAAAGACTTGTGGGAGAAAAAATAATCAGAGACAGAAGAAGCCAAACTTCAGAAAGAAAGTGCAGAATTTGGAAGCTGATGTGAGAGAAGGCTTTGGCTTCGGCTACCACACATATCTTGGCATTCCTGAGAGGCCAACGGGACAGATTTCTATAAATATTCTCTGAACATTCCCACATGGTGCATCAGCCTCTGAAATGCACCTGTATGACTCTCAGGTTTACTCTCTTTCACATGCCACTCATGTCCTTGCGCTGCTTCTCTATTTGTGCAGACAAACATGGTCGTTAAACTGACAGCGACTCCAGTATCATCCACAGTAGGTGAAATAAAAATACATACATACTGTTTTACTACTGCTGAGAGAGAGAGAGAGGAATGTATTTTCCCAAAATGTGTTTTACATTTGCAGCGTTACCCGGACCGAGTTTTACAAGCTGGCACAGATATATGGATCCATTACTCTCCTTGTTCACTACCTCAACAAGAAGCTCTTTCATAGCAGTTAGAAAAAACATGTGCGCTGCTGATGGCAGAGAGCCATTAAAATCATGTTGGTTCTAGGTTACTTACACACAATCACATAAATGGTCTAGAGGAAATCTGCAGTACAGCAGCCACAAAAGATTGAAGACAATCTTTTCAGATGGTTCTGCTGAAATCAGCAGTGACAGTAAATACTGCAGATTAACTGTTCATGTATTTAAAGTAGGGCTGGGTATTGACAAGGACTTCATGATACGATATGCATCAAAATACATGGGTCACATTATATCATGATACATTGCGATATGATGCATATTGCGATATATTGCGATATTCCACAGAGTTCGCTGAAAATGTCAAAACAGAGCTGATAAACAAGTTGTTGTGTACGATCTGGGTCGTCTGAATACATCACATTATATTGATAAGTCAGCAGAGAAACTGAGTCAAAACAATTTAATTCAAAATTTCCTTTCCAGTTTATTTGAGCAGTGTTGGCAAATTACCACATACACCGATGTAGTTGCCATAACATCAAAATGAGAAATAAAATTCAAGTGCACTCCTGCACTTAAACTGGATACACTGACATTGAAAACGTGATTATTAAGTGCCCAACTGTTCTTTCGTGTCACTTAACTTTAGCGCTGGGTTTTGGCAAAAACTTCACAATATGACACGTATCATGATACATGGGTCATGATACAGTACAGGTATCACGGAAATAAATATTGCGATATATTGCCGTATTGATTTTTTAGCCCAGCCCTAACTTAAAGGGGATAATATCACAATGACAGCTCTGATTGTGAAGCCATACAGACAATTTGTGATTATTTATATCAATGTACTATATGTATTTTAGAGGTTCTTCCAGTCATTTAATGACACTTCACTGGCATGTGATCTTGCAGTTTACAATCAAAAATATTTGTATAAAAACATTCCTAACAATGTCTTTGATTTCAAACAGACCCACCCAAGACCCCCCAAAAAACAAACTTCCTGTCCTAAACTTTTGTGCCTCTGAAGGAAGTCAGTTTATGACTTCAGGTTTCCTTTGAAAGTTTGATGAGCGGTCATCTACCACCCATACTGAGGAACTTCTTCCTTTTAAACTGAACAATGAATCAACGGCTTAAAAAGTTGGATTGGGAAACTCTTTTCAAAAACTCGGCTATGATGATATAATGACTGTAGCAGATGGAAAGTTGTTAGCAGAAATGGAGGGAGAAGTTTCTTTTCTCAGGGCTGTGGCGCGATACAGTCATCATGGCTCGGTCCTAAATTCCTTACACTTGATTACACAAATAGAAATAGAAGATGTCAATCTTGTCAGACAAGAGCATAAAAGATCAAGGGCTTTGTTTTAAAAGCTAGCATCCCTTTCATAATCCAGTTGCTGGTCGTAGTTCTGCACACACACACTCATGCAGGAGCTAACGGTTTTTAAGTTATGCAGCAGCTGGGTGAGTTCCCTCTATCCCAGTGACATCCAGGTTGCTGTCTTTAAATAAATCACCACATAGCAGCCATGTCTCCACACTACGACCACCCAGCCCCCTGAAAAACACCGTGAAATACAGACAGTGGACACACTGTTCTGGTAGCTTTTTGCCTTATTAACAGGATCTCCTCAGGAAGCAGGAGTCTCCCCGCAGTAGGCGGGTGAGATCTACAGGGTGGGGAAATCTCTCATTGACATTTATCATCATAACATGACTTAAATATTCATCAACCTACTGGGAGCAGGAAGCAAGATTTGAAGCACAAGTATTCGAATAAGAAGGAGGCATGGACTTACTACTGCTGCAGGTCGGAGGCTGTTTCCAGGGGGCTGAAAGAGGGGGCACTCTGCAACAAACCAAACAAAGAAGTCATTGATAGATCCACAGGAAGCTCTCCTCCAGCTAGAACAGAGGCAGGAGCATTAGCTATGGCCAGATTCTTCTCCTCTGTGTCGTTCACTCGCCGGTCTGGGTTTTTGTCTCGAGCAGCCGGGGTTCTTAGCTCCTCTGGACTGGGCTTGGCATGGAGCAGTAAGCGTGTGTTTTGGCCTGCATGCAAGTTGGAGAAAACAAGCGGCAATGAGGAGAGTGGAGGGAGGAGGGGAGTGGGCGGGTGGGTGTGCATCGGTCAGGGGGCGCCCATGCGGGGAGGGGGCTGTCACAGGCTCAGCCAATGGGCTGCTGTCTCCCGGTGAAGCCGTTTCTTTTGTCTGGTATTGAGTCACTCTCATTACCACTGGACCAGACCGGGGGACAATTAACCAGCTGGTGGTGCAAGCAGGCCGAATTACACACGCACGCTCGCACACACACCCTAACACACACACATACACACCACACACTTGACACTCTATCTCATACACTTAAAGACTCAAAGAGAGACACAAATGCTTACTGACAAAGTAAACAATATAGTAATACACTTTAGAAACATATAATTGAAACAATGTTATAAAGAAAAAGAGTGAAAACATGAAGACAGAGAGAAATAAAGTGTGAGCACAGAGTGAGTGAATAAATGCTTCAAAGACTAGGAGAGTAGAGTAAATGAATTTGGTATTTAGGAGCAGGTATTATCTAAAAAAAACACAAGGGAGATCATTCAGTGTGGTAGCACCCACTAGCAATTTAAAAGGTTTAGAGCTAACTAATTTTAGCCCACTGTTTCTGTTGCTTTCCTCTTTTCAGACGTCACAGCAGGCAAAAATAACGGACGTGACACGGGCACTATGAATAAGAGCACAAGTGTTGTTTGCAAATACGATTGCACAATCCCCTTCCCAGCCAGCCTGGCCCTGCTGTTAATGCCACATCACTTCCCCACGGCGTGACCAAGCCTCCACTTGCCACACTGATGACCAGACAAGGAACACTCTCAACAGCTCATTTGCCACAACATGCCTTTCAACTCAGTTGCCAGGGCAGGATGATCATTAATAACCTTTCAGAATAAATGCCTATCTTAGTAAGAACAGAACATCAGGCTGGCAGGTCTATAGTCTCATCTATTTATAAAGCCAAATGTTCCATGTCGACTCGGGGAACACGCCAGTGTCATTGAAGAATCTGCAGCTCTTCCTTGCTCCACCACATCTTGTATCCCCCTTCAAATCTGATATCAGGGGGGTGTGATAGTGTCCACTGACACCCCTGGGTAATTGGGCTTAAACACACACAGCATCAATGGAAAGTAAACAGGAAACAAGCATGGAAAGCTTATCTGGAGCAAAGGAATGGAATCTTAATCTGGTTATTTACAAGATGCCTGATTAGTGTCAGTTTATGTGAACTTTTCTTCTTATACAAGGATAAAACTGTTCAGATTCAAACAATCCTACACTGATGTACTATCACTGAAAACTTACCATCATATCACTCTAAGAAAATTTCATCTTTTGAAATAAGGGGGGCAAATAAAGCCGAGATGGGACAAAATTATTGTTTTGCAAGTCATAAGTCTCAAGTCTTTGCTCTCATGTCCCGAGTCAAGTCCAAAGTCCTAAACTACAAATTTCAAGTCCTAAACAAGTCATTAGCACTTTTCACCAAATGAAATGCCATTTTAACAACGGAGTAGTAATTTATTAAATTTACACAAATCATGAATGGTTTCTCGTTTCTCGAATGGTGTCTCGGTTAGCGAGACTCATCCACAGTCACTCCTCAGTAAAACGCCCCCTGGTGACGTACTGATCGTTCCCGAAGATTAATTCTGAAAGAGCAACAACCAGTGAGGACAGAGTAATGACTCTCTCACTCACTCAGCAACAGTCAAGTTGTCAAGTCCAGTCAAAAAATGAGTGCTGATATTACACTTCGGATATAGCACTAACCAGTACCACAACAGAACGAACTAT
>JAQFJA010000003.1:5780193-5795094 GCA_029874485.1 Naso brachycentron
TGAGATTCTAAGTTACTATGCATCATTTAGAGTGACAAATAAATGTTTTCCGCTTTAAATCACAACACTTTATTACCACGGGTAGACAGCGGTACTTCCTGCCTCTTGTTGCCGACCAAAAACTGGGACAGACGCTGTTTGATATTTCTTGACAGACAGCTTAGACCTGCATGTGGCTTCCTTCCCCCAGCACTCGTTGAATAATCGTCCTTTCAACCAAAATAACCACAGTTTCAAAGTGCAATGCCGGACCAAGAGAATCAAGCTCACTCGATGTCTCTGGTCTGGGCCCAGGCTATCTGTTTCACACATGCTGCTCTTTAAGGTCAGTCCTTCGAATGTTGAAAGAAAATGTATACCTTGGAAGAACTTCCTGAGCATTGCTTCCTCGGGGTTCTCGTCTACTGCAGTCATCATCTCATCTAGAAAGCCAAACAAGACAAGATCATCTGCACCAGTTTCACCAACCACCACAGTTTCATTTCCATCACTGACTAAACCAATAAATAAACTATATTAAACGTACATAGGTCCTCTGCACATTCTGGGTCAATCCCCACCATAGACTCATATATGTCCTCTGAGCCACCTGAGTACTTCATCATGATATCTTGAGAGGAAGAGGACATCATCTCATACACCTCGGCACTCTCCTCCGAGTTGATGGAGTCCTCAATGTGAGACTTGAGCATGTCTGCTGTCTCCTAGATTTGTTTCAACATAAAAGAAAAGTGGACAGTGACTAAGAGGATATAAGAACCAAGCTAGAAGAAAGTATCCATCAAATGGTTGGACGCTTAGTCATAATAAGAAAAAGGTTTCACTGGACTTACAACAAAATCATCGATGAACTGCCTGAGATCAGAGAAGCCGCTCTTCTCTGCCAGTGTGTTCGGGTAGTCTCCATACTTGTTCATCACACTGTAAGCCTGCAGAGCCCCAGGACACTGAAGGAGAATGGTGGTCAGCTTCTTCAAGCCGTACTTAGCAGCGAAGTGGAGCAGAGTGGGAAGCTCCTCACTGCGCTGATCTGAAGAACAATAAGCAATAACAAGCAACTGTTCACATGGTGGTATGTTGACTGCTTTTACTCTCTCTGCAGACAGGAGTGGAGAATGTGCTTCTACTTATGATCTCGTAATACCCCAGCAACAACAGAAGATCTGGCCCCAACTTTGGGAGATTATTTGGGGAACGCCCAGTGCTTTAAGTGGACAGGTAAATACCGGTATGCAGTACCCACACACATTTTACCCCCTGGCGTAATGGGACTTTCACCGGGACCTCTCAGAAGCTCCTAGTACCCTTTCCTGTCCTCTCTATATCAGAGATTCATAAAGACACTCGGGCTAAATTACATTAGGGTGCACTTAGGGTGAACGCTCGGTTCGCCCTCTCTCTTTTTTGGCAGACAACGTGATGCTCATTTGTTTGTTCTCGCAGAAGTGAAATGTCACATTATAAACAATGTTGGATAAAATGTTGGATAGGGGAAAAGCAAAGGCATAGAAAACAATAAATAATTCTGGCGTGGCTCCAAAAGGGCACAAAGAGGACGCAAACCGGAACTGATTCTGACGATGACATAGCTCTCAGTCAAATACCAAGGCTGAGAAGTAAAAGCAGTTTGTTTGATAAATTAATTTTGTAAAATCAGCATGACCTTCTATCTTTTATTCACTGTAGAAATTCAGAACACTGACTCTACTTGAAGGAATGAAAGTTTATTTTAGACACATTTAAAGCAAAATGAAATTAGTTTAAGAAAACTAATTTGTGATTTGTTGATACCGGCTGCCCGATTTACATGCCAACAGGTTAATAAGGGGAGTTCCGGCACATTTTTTCCACTTAAGGCACTGAGAACGCCCCCAAATGAATCAGCCTTGGCCACCATTAAAACATGAAATCTGTACTCACTAACTGTACTAACTGTACTCACATGCTGCCATATTGTCTTCTTCAATCTGTCTGATTCCAAACAGCTGAAGACCAGTTGCAGGCATCCTGGCTTTTAATGAGTCAGTTAGCATGTTGTCCAATGATTTTGTTGCATTGGTTGTCAAGTTGAAGGCCTGAAAATACAAAATGGCTAACGTTATCTGGACAGCTATTAAATTGAACAATACACAGACAAGAATTTTTATCATATGACATAATGTGTCACCTGGCAGATGAAGTTAACAGGATCAGTAGCATTTTCAAGAAACCGACTGACTTCTCCCATACTTGTGTAATATGTAACAGGCCTCAAGCTGACACATGATTGGTCAGTGTACAAGGTGAGAGATACCACCCCAGCGGGCATATCTGGATGGACCAAAAAAAAGACGGGAAGAAAAAAATTCTGTGATTTCTGATTGAAGGTTTCAAGATCTTTCCATCAACGCTGTTAAAACAGCCACATAATTTCCTGAAGATACTTGCCAGGTGCAGTAACACTTATAGTGTATTCATTCTCCACAGTCCCCGGGACCCGTTTTGCAGCTACTTTTTCAGATAAAAACTCCACCTCTGGTTTCAACTGGTCATCCACTGTATGTGTTAAAATAATAAAAAGTCTCTCTGATTCCTTAAAGAAAAGGAAATATGAATTAATATGGTTTTGTAGTATTTTCAGCAAAGACATTACTAGTTAAGACGCACTGGGGCAGATGATACAACTACAAAAGCTTTGCTTCCATCAAAAGTATGTACAATGTAAATGCTAAATACTTCAGACCTTAATCATCTTTCTATCATCATGAAATTAAGAAATTTACTAAATAATGTTGGTAACATATTCTAGACACACAGCATCATCTTGGTAGCAACTCTGATCAACAAAAATATTTTGTGTTTTTAGTATGCAATTATTTCAGTCTTACCCCACATAGAACTCTGTTTGGCTGAACAGTCAGACAGGTGAGGTGCACAGGTGTATCAATGTCCTCGCTTGATGTATTCGCTGTGCTCATCAGGTCTTCACTCCTCAGGATGGCTTCTTTTTGCTCTCCTGAAACCACTTTTTGTTTTTCATCAGTAGTGGGATTTCCAGTTGAATCAGCTGCTGTGTCGTACAGCTCAGCATAAGCCTCGCTTTCGTGTTCAGCCTCGCTTTCGTGTTCAGCCTCGCTTTCGTGTTCAGCCTCGCTTTCGTGTTCAGCCTCGCTTTCGTGTTCAGCATCGCTTTCGTGTTCAGCCTCGCTTTCGTGTTCAGCCTCTGCTTGTCTGCCTTAAATTAAAATATATATATATATATTATGAACAATTATTCCATCTATAGCCATATAAATATTCTACATAGATTAATTCCACAGATTGATTAATCAGTAAGGGCTAAAGGCTCAATTTACGCACTTAAATACTTTTTCTTTTTTACATTTGCAGATAGTTTTGGTTTCATGTGCTGAAGTGTCGACCTCTGAACCTTCAGTCAGTACCCAAACACAGAAAAGAGGAGTAGAATTTCTTTTGTGTCGGTGAGCATTTCATAATCCACTGATAACAGTTTTCAGTGAAACTAGGAACCAAGGCATTTTTTCTGAAAAGGAAACATCTACCATGCATGAGAGGCTAACAGAAGGTCTGCGGTTCATTTTTAGGCTTCTCTAGTCAGCATGTTAAAATGTGCGCTGCACTGATCTGAAGACAAAAAGCAATCAAATGCAACTGTTCACATGCTGGCAGCCCTGAACGGCTCCGCAGATCGATTGTTCCCTCAGCAATCAGGTTATTAATCACCTCATACCTGCCTCTCCCTTCCATAACCAACACCCGTAGTGTACTGCTTGCATCACATTGTGATTTTTCACTCGTAAAATTACAAAACTGTGCAATAATGGACTCTTCTTCACTGTTGTTTTTTTAGTATTGCGCGTATTTATTATAATCACTAATTTTTTTTTTATTTTATTTTTAACTTGACTTTGTAACTGGGAGTTACTGGAAATCTGAATTTCCCAGCAGGGATTGATAAAGCACTTTCCCATCTTATCTTACTTAACTTGTAAAACAAAATATTTTACAAGATAAATAAAGTTATGCAGGTTTGCATAACTCCTCATGAAGAGGTTAGTTTCACTTGGAAGCCTCTGCCAATAGTGTTTAAGCATTTACACCAGTGAATGTTGACATGTATTGTGAATAACTCTGAATGGTTGATAAGATAAAACTACTTCCACTGTATTGGAGCAGAGTTATTTCAAAACTTTATCACATACCTATTACCTTTTCACTTATATGTACTGATATCAGGATATTGGGATATCGTCACAAATACGTAAGTGAACTGACCCTTCAATTGATTATGTTTGCTCTTAAAGCCTCTAAGCAGCTTATCTGATTTTAAATGTTATAGGAAAAAGCTTCTGAAATACGGCAATAATAATGCGCCACAAAAGAGTGAGGTGCTTAAAGGTGCAATAAATAAATAAAAATAAATTATATGTGATAAGTTTTGCGTACTGTCAGTGATTGCCTCAGAAATGGTGGAAATGTAGACAGCAGGCTCGTCTTCAGTAGAGAGTTTTCTCCAGCACGGCCAGTCTCTGAAGCTCTGCGGCGGTATGTCGACCTCTGACACGCCACACAGCAGCACCACCACTTTGTGTGGAGGATAAAGAAGTCTCTGCAGTGCTCCCTGCAGTTCAGAGTCACAGAGCATGTCCAGCAATGATGCCGTGAGGAGCAGCATGATGCATCTGAAGCTTTGGAAATATTCAAAGTTATATCCATGGAGCTGATCAGCTGGGCCGACCGCATACAGCAAAATGGACCTTTTGTGGAATATTTGGGAGGATTTCAAGATCTGCTGCAAATACGTCGCCCATTCTTGTGCATCAGCTGTGTGCAGAATTACCAGTTCATGTGCTGAGAGTGACTCAAAATCTGCTGAAAAACAGAATATATTACAGTGTGATCAGTATGTACAGTACATGCATTCAAAGTGGGAAAATTGCCTTGCTAAAGTTGGAAAAAATTAATCATTAGTTCCTCTCAAATATTGCTGATGTAGCCTAACCACGTGAAATGAATCACAATTAGGTAATGGACTCCAACATTACACTAATGATATGACACTGGTCATATTATGTGCTGGTCTCCATGTTCCAGAGGGTAGTGTTTGTCGGAGAAATGCTCCACAACAAACCCGCTGTCCGGCTGTGAAATGTCAAGGTGACTGTGGTTAGAGAATGAATGTCCGATTTGTTTGATATGTCAGCGCGGAGCCAGCAAGGAGTTGTGCAAACATTGTACTGTGTCAACACTGCTCAGAGTAATTTTGTTTGACTCATTACAGTGTTTAATCAGGTCAAGTTCACCTCTGTAAACGCTAACTGGGAGAGAAATCCAACTTGACTATTTTGCCTTCATCACAGCCCCTACTGATGACAGGGTAGACAGACTCACCATCTGTTTCTAATGGACAGTTTAGACATGGGGGGAAAAATTATAAAACAACCACCATGTGAGTTTAACCATACAGGAAGGCTAAGACTCTTGCTTCCTCTTTTTTACAACCCCAGAAAGAATTTTAAGTAGAAGTTCAGTTAACTAAAGTTCAATTAAATGAACGTATTGTATTTCCAAAAAATATTTTAAGAGACAAAACCATATTGTATAATAAACGACATTAAGTGCTGTTTTTATGCAAATATCTAATGGCTATTTTTTCACCTAAAAATACGATTATTAAAGATTTGTCATATTTACCTGGTACAGTACTTGAGAGAGGTTCTTCCATGGTTGTAAAGCCTCAAACACGCACAAAATCATCCCATAAGTAGCATCTCAAATACGTCCTTTTGGTTTCTTAAGTTGTACTTAAACTCTTGTCCTCTTCAGCGGTGACGATGTCAGCTCTCACCAGCTATAGTTCTTTGCTCAGTTGTATTAATAGCAACCCTTAGTTTCCTGATTTTGGTGACTCTGCCCCACTTCCTGAAACAGCTTAAGAAGTGAGAAAATGCACCACAGGGGTGTCATGTCGTGCAGCATGCCTGCGATTACGCTTGCCGGTGTTTGTTTTTTATTACACATTTGCAGAAGATGAAAGAAACTAAAATAAGGGGCAGCTGAACAATGCTGTGTTGTATTTTTAGCAACAGCATGCAGACACAGACCTCAACATACAGAGCAGATTAAGACAAAGCCTTTTGTTTTTCATGTAGGAAACACTTTGATATTCTATTGCTCTTTGTTCTCAAAAACGTCGCACATACATACACACGCCCACACACACAAATACTGCAATTCACCTGCAGGTTACACGGTTCTTCTGCTTTTTTACTTCCTTAACAAGGTGCGCTGTGTCTGGTGAGTTTCACAGTCAGAATGATACTGAAAGACTAAAAAACAGTAACACCACGTTTCTGTTCCAAACACCTCAGACAGCCTCGGTCTGAACCTACTCAACCACAGAGCTGCTCAAATAAAAGTTAATGTTAAACTTTGAGACATAGCCCTCTACATGCAATAAAACTGACTTTAACTGTGCTCAAACACTGTTTCAGGGTCTTTTTAAAGCTCACGGTGTATTTGGTCAATTAAACATGCGCTGTTTAACATAATAAACCGCGCAATGTTGAACAGAAAATGTCATTTATGTACATCTAGAGCCAGCTTTAAAAGCAACAGTAACATTCATTTTCTAAGGTTGTATTCAAAGGCTTCATTCTGTGCTTTGCTATGCTTAGGGTGAAACCAGTAACAATATTATTTTTATCAATAATAATAAACAATAAAATAAATATTTGTGCCCTGTAGTGCCCAGGCATAAAGAATGTACACGTACATACATGCATAAGCATACAGAATGCATTTCTTAACTTAAACAGGCAAAGAACTGAATGAATGAGTCAAAAAACTTGATGAGTCATGTGCATGGTGTCACTATTACCCAGTTTGTGAAGTGCCAGTTTCTCCAAGACATTTCCCCTCCGATGTGAAATAGCTTATTGCAACACAACATCCGCTGATGGAGCCACTAGAGGGCAGCAGACAATCAGTTACATTAGTCCACAGACCGTCCTCATCACTGGTCACCATGCAGGCAACTGAACACAACAAACGAATCATTACAAGGCATACAGATGAGGGATCCAGGTAAGTCCATGCAGGTGCGGTAAGATATTTAAGCAGTGATATCTCATCTTACTGAACTAATAATGCATTATTTAATCACACTATTTTGGTTGCAGTGACTTAACAACATATCTCCAACTTTGGGGAGTTGGTTTGAGCATTTTTACATGTCAGGAACTCGATTTGGAAGAAAAAAAAAATTCTAATTCTAACTTATTCTGGTGAGTTCACTGCTGTGGAAGACTGAGCTAACGACAAGACAAATGTGCCACATGAACAAGAAAACTGAGACGATTGCACTCTCCTGGAAGAATGTGGACATACTTTCTGTGGTATTGAAGCTGTAGTTTGTCTTGCTTATGACAGACTGACTTGTACTGTTGAGGAAAAAGACGAGACATCTACTCATAAATGAAGTTCTTATTTAGAAGTTTTGAATTTTTTAATTCTGTGCTTTGGAAGGGGGAATGCTCTATAGCTGTGTGTGAAATCTCTCTGTATTTAGGCCATCTATTTTAACCGTGTATTATTTGATGTGAGTTTAAGTCCATGGCATGTACGCTACTTTCTGCTAACAATCCCACGATGCAATGCGTCATAGCTGCTGTGTGGCCTGTCTGTGATGATGATTTAAAAGAGTTTTAAAAAATCTCAATTTACGGATCAACCCTAAATCAACTGAAGGAAAGCCCAGTCTAAAATGTGGGCAGGTGGTTGCAGGGCTTAAATCCCTTTTTCACACATGCTTATGCTGCATTTGAGCTGTTGAAGGGTGCACTTGAGGTACATTTTCCTGGCATTGCTTAGACACACTGAACCATTTGGAGGGCAGGCAAATGCCAATGAACACAAAGCAATCAACAGTGATGACGATCACTGCATTAAAATTTACAAATCTGATCGTAGCCCAATAAAAGAGCTCACAGTAGATGCTGTGAGACACCAGCCATCACATCTGCTGCAAAATTACTTCAACAAACCTCCAGACACTTGCCGAATCAAAGCCAAGAAGCTGTTCTTAAAACTTTTTCTTCGTGTTTGGCTTATTTTGGCCTGTTCATGTCGATTTGCCCTGTCTCAGTCTTCAGTTTCTTTAAAGCTGCAGTAGATGAGTTTCGGGGTAAACATCACTAACTTTTTTGTGCTCTGTTTGGACAAAAACATAATAATACCAATAAACAGTAATTAATCGCAAGATCTCTGTGTTTTCTCAGGTCTTTGTATTCAGGATTGGTAAAAATCCTATCGCTCCTGTTCTATTTGCCCAATCAGTGACGCTCTCTGTACTCTCTGTCCTGACCGTCCGATCTATGTTTCGCTTCTTAGCGCCAGGTGACATCTGTACAAGCTGATTAGCTGTTTGCGCCTTATGTTCTGACTCGCCTCTGCTGACAATAGAGTGTCTGCAAGTGACACTGTCAGGTGACTCAAGCTTGAGCTGAGACGGACCAGTTTACTCCGCTGCAACTTTCCGTGCAATGTTCCATCTCAGTTCAAACTAAACTTAGAAGAAAGAGCGACAACAAACAAAATAAAACGCGAGCCAGGGCAAACGGCTGCAGTCGAGCGGCTTCCCAATGAGCTTGTTAGCAAAAGTTACCAACTGCAGCTTTAATATAGTTAGGAAATCACAATGTAGTTTATTCATTTGTCTACCCATGAGTTTTAACCATGAAATCAACTAACACAGCTTTTTCCTTCCTCTAAACAATTAGTTTTGTTTCTGCTTTGACTTCTTACTACCACGTAGACCTTCAAAAACGCTGCAGCAAGAGTTCACCCTGACTTCTGAAACTGCCTGTGAAGAGCAGGGTGATCCATGACCCGTCTTTAAGTACAATTTCCTGTAGAAAAAGAATCCCCTAATTTCTTCTAACTCTGCCATTAGCTACCATAAGCATGACCGGCCCGTTACCTTTTGTTTAGGCTCCCTTGAAACCACTATCTATTAGGTGGCTCAAATCAAATCCCTGCAGCCTGAGTTTAATAAGAGAATATTTTTGCTCCTAAATTTTAACCTTGTTATCCAATATCCTGTCCTTTTAGTCTGCAGTGTGTTTTCTGCACACAGAGCACCTCTGCCAGCGAGCGTGCGTCAGTTCACGACAGAGACCTGTAGTCTCAGCTTTCAGTTCGACTTTTACAGATTTGTGATATTCAGCTATAGTGGAACTGTACTAGTCAATGTTAAATACAGAGTGTTAAAGACCATTATGTTACGTTTTGTTTTAGTTGAGCTGAATAATGCTGAGATGTTTGTTAGACCACTTCACATGAGATTTAGTACAAACATGCCTGCCGTACTTCGCTGGAAATTACACTCTTTTTTGCATATTTTTTTATTAAATCTGGGCAACAATATTTTGCAACTTTTCTAAGTTGTGATAGAGTCGTTAAATTTCTCTTGTAGCAGACAGACACGTAACTACTGCAATAGCAATGAGAAAATTGATTTGTGCCAATTTTCTGAACTGCATGTGATTTTAGTAACATCCACATAATGTGTCTCCTTGGTGAAAGCTTTGTATTCCCACAACGATCATTTTGAAGAGTGGAAATAATTTTTGCATTTTTGCAGTTTCACTAGCTCGTGGAATTTCCTCAATTGGTGCAGAAGCGTGTAATTCAGCAATGAGAGAAAAACACGCAAAATATCAAAAGTGACGTTACTAAGCAGCAAGCACTCTAAGGCACACGGCTGTATCAGAGGGAGAGCGGAGTACTGTACTTCTAATTTTGCTGACATAATGGTCATGTTACCGTCTCATTTACTGTACTTCCCCATCCCCGGAAAGCTCTACCTCGTATCTGCACTGCCGCTGAGGCTGTTTGGGCGACTTTTAAAGTGGAGGAAGCTAGAAACAAAGCACAGGCCCGGGACATGGAGTGCAATCTTGAAATGGAAAACTGAAATGGGGAAAGGGTCTCGAGCTGAAATGTTATTTGGACGATAGCCTGCATAAGAAAAGGAACTGTGTTTGGTTTCTCATTGAGAGTCACCAGCAGGGCTCATTGTGATAAGAAAATAAGTCTAATGTTACCTGATCTGGTATAATGTGCACCAATTACCACTCCATTGCACTTCATTACAGGACTGTAATAGGGCCGGGGGTCAGTGCTTGAGATGGAGTGGCAGAGGAAAATGGAGTCGTCATTGATAATATGATAAAACTGACAGTGAGAGGCCCCTCCAACAAATTATTGAAATTTACAGTTGATAGGGAAACACTATAACCTCATTTGGTAAGCAGCTGGCAAGCACTTGTATAAAGCAGCTCCCCTAACACAATGAAAGGCTTATGGAGAGAGGGAAATCCAAAACTATCACAGAATAGTTTTAGGCTCCTGCTCATTGGCGTCTGGCACTGAGTGAGCATGCATTCAGTTTTTAGAAATATCTTAAGTCACACAAACAAGCCCACTGGACAGTATATTTCTCTAAAGCAGGTGAATTGAGAAACCTATCATTAAATGTTGCAGATGTTGCAAAAAACATGGCTGAACAAACACATCAAATCTTGGTTGACATTATTTTCATTCTCACCGCCTCTCCACAGTGGAAAAGAGAAGTGCGGAGGCTAACAAAATATAAAATCTCAGTTTCTGTAAACACTGTGCTCTTGGAAGAGGAACGGCAGCCATTTGTTTGCCTCAGTTAAAGTGCCTCCATTTGAGGCCCCTTGAATAAATAAATCAAATAAACCACCGTCAGACATACATTTCCAATCCATCAAGGTAATCAGATTCTGTTTACCTGAATGGGAACTATTCTATAATGTTATTAAAAACTTAAATGGAGTTTAGGTGTGGAATAACTAGGCACAGGAAATGATGAGCAAACAGCCGGATAAGATTCCAATTACTATTAAACAAGCATTGCATTGACTAGTAAAGGGGAAAATAGCTTTGACATTTTCTACAGCCGGAGCTCCCACCTGACAGGCTTTGTCGTGTGAGAGCACGACAAATTCAATTCACAGACCCGAGATAGTCAAAGCTCTCTGCTGAAATGCTGCTTAAAGGCCCATTTTC
The DNA here is from genome assembly GCA_029874485.1 of Naso brachycentron. Lineage (NCBI taxonomy): Eukaryota > Metazoa > Chordata > Actinopteri > Acanthuriformes > Acanthuridae > Naso > Naso brachycentron. Next base: position 5,791,291 of record JAQFJA010000003.1, read on the forward strand.
ACTTATGTGACGTGTGGTAAATATTCACATGTGAGGTTCAAGAACAGATATTTATTGCGCAATAATTGTTGAAATACTTAACAATACATTTTCTCCATTTTAAGAGAAACACATGAATACATTTGTGTATGCTAAGCTAGTGCAATAATACCTGCACAAACACATAGTGTGTGCAAACGTGCAATAGGGCATTGTGCAATTTATACAAGCACCTTACAAACTTGTGCTATATTTTAACACTTTAAAATGGGTAATGTGCAATAACACTAGTACTTTTAATCACCTTAACAATTAAGCACTTGAGCACTTAATGCCTAAATTCAGATGGTCCCCCAAATTCTGGTTTGTCATCAGCAACATTATTTATTGTTTGTTTGTTTATTGTACTGTTTTTATTGTTATTTTTCTTAATTGATTGTGTAACATCAACCTGCCAAGGGACTAAAGATGGAAATAAGCCACTGGTTATAATCTTCCATATTTACGTGTAAATGTTCATTAATATGTATTGTCCCTGTTTTAAATAAATAAATGTACAAATCTACAAATTCTGGGATAGATATGTGTGTATTTTAAGATGTAAGAGTTAAACTTACCATCATGGATAAAAAGCTGAATCAAATACAAGAGACATATGGTAATGTACTTCTGTGTTCAAAATGTGTCTAATCCAGCTGACCACAATTTCTCTGAAGCATTTACACTATGTCCCAACGTTAAAGATTCAACAGGGCCATAAAGTCATTACCTTGTACTGAGGGAAATATAATTTATGAATCATTTAGAGGCCCAGCTACGTTTATCTCACATATCTAAATAGGCAATATATTGAGTGCATGCTTCATTGATCAAAACTGTTGTGGAACAACTTATCAAGCAACCATCTTTAACTACTATTTAAAGATCATTTTGCTTTCATCTACAGTCTCCACTCAGCTGAAATCACTTTGACATGATAAGACAGTCAATTTGGATGTCAGCTTTGGCTACAGTAATCACACTGGCCACTAGATAAGTGTGACTTTATTTATTTATATTGGGCCCCGTGCGTGTCTAGTTGAAGATAATAGTTTCATTTTCCAGAGAAAGTTTGCCAGCTACCCTCATTGCGGAGTAAATGTGACAGATTTCTGCTTCATTGGGATTCATCGGGCTCACAGAGATGGATTCGTAAGATGAATCAACAATAGCAAACGCAATACGCCGAATTCCATGAATCTCTTTACTTTCCTTGTGCCGGCTTAAACATGGGCTTTACAGCTTGAGATTTACAAACCATAGGTGAGAACAGGAGAACAAAACAATCACACGTTTTTCTGGCAATTTTCCTCCCAATTTCAAGGAAAAAAAAAATCATTAGCTGTGTAAGTATTTTGAGTGGTTCAATGATAACTGAAGACTCTTGTAGCTGCAGGTACTTCAGTAATGTTTTCAGTTCTCGGGGGGGCTAAACAACTCAAAAACTTCCTGTAAAACACACAAAAGCCTTTAGAGAGCCTGTTTTAAATTTATCCAAAAATAGCGAAAGACGGCAGACAAGAAACTGTGATTAAATCAGCTTTTAAGAGGATTCAATTGTTTCATTGTGCTAATATTTAAGACTATCTTAAGTTTCATTCTCAGTTTCATCTATTAATTTATGCTTGTATAAACAGTTTAGCAATGACATGAAAAATACTTGCAAAGCCGAATCAAATGGGAACATTTTTGCACACATTTTCCCTGCTGTCTTCCCCCTGGACTGTATTACATAAAATCAACTACATATTTTATATTAAATTATGTTTTTATCCCCTTTTATCTCATTTTTATGGGTTTTTTTTGCATTCTTCATTTGAAAATAGTAAATAATGAATGAAAAAGCCTACAACACAGTGTTCACTGCAATCAGCAAGAGTAACTGTTGTCATATGTTGATGGTCAATGTGATAAACTGCTGTACCAACATTTCCTCATAATTTTCCACATTAGCTCATGTTGATCTTGGAACCCTCGTTGAACTGATTTTTTTTTGCAATCAACAGAAGGTCAGGTGACAGAATTATTTTGCTCTGAGACTACACTATGCATTCATACTTCACTGCGTTGTGTGGTATTTTTAAAATCTGGGACTTTTTCCTCTGTAGCATCAGCATAGCCCTTTTTCATGGATTTTTGATGATATCAAACTGGTAAGTTTCCAAAAGTTATCTGGGGCCTCCGAGAGACGATCAGTAACAGTCTCCTACTGTTTTTCCAGTTGGCACTATGCCAGGTGGTATTGTTTTCCAAAGTTAGCAACAGTAGCACAGAGAGGTAAAGGTCACTTAAATTGCTCTTTCACAACAAATGACAGGACTGAGTAAAGCAGCACTGCAGCATTAAGGAATATTTTATGGCATTTATGCTTTAATTGTGTGCAGTGGAGCGAGACAGGAATGAAGAGAAAGATGTCAGACAGCAAAGGTCACGAACCGTGTGAAACAAAAGCATCACAGAGCACCAACAGACTTGTGTTGATCTGATGATGACACTGACTCCAAATTTGTTCCATTACAAGTCGTTGCAGCGGCCTGGGTGAACCAGCACTGCCTCTGAGAGTGTGTGTCCTTTCAGAAACTGATAAAGGCTCCTTCACAGTTCCACTGTGAACAGCCCATAAATGGATCCTTGTGGAACATTTCTTTGGACTTTTCAAAATATCACCCAGCCCGTTCCTACAGGAATTATAATGACATATTTTCTGGAGGTCACCTGAGGGCTTCATAAAGAACTATATATGGAGGAACTGTGAAAGGCACCACCAAGAAGCTTTAATTTTCAAAATTAAAGTGCATACTTACAAAGATATTGCATTACAAAGCTTGTTATTACCAAGGGTGCCAGTGCAGCGTGAGGATTTTGCACTTCCACGATGAGGCACAAGAGGTCAGAGCTCCACAACAAATACTGTGAAATGCCTTGGCAGCTGATCCACAGCTACTGTATGCCAGACATGCACTATTCATCGTTATCACAAAGGCCATTGCCTGGAAGATGTCTGCTGAAATAAGTTTGCTTAAAACATCATTACAAATCCAATTATTAGTGCCATTAAACTAGATGAAAAGAGTGACAACATTGTGTGATTTAAAATACAGAAAGTCTACAGCTGAATACAAGGTAGCAATCTAACTTGTCAGTGATATTTAAATAAAGACATTACTGAGGAAGGTACCGCTAAGAGCTTTTTGACTAGCATGAGCTGCACTGTTATGTCACTCTTACAGTAATTATTAGATAGATTTAAATAATCCATCTTAATGCAATGGCCTTTTTCATACAGTATATATTTAGCTGGAGAGCATGGCCCAATTTTGTTTTTCATATCAGAAATATCAGTCATTTACATGCACAAGGTCCAGCTCACTGTAAGTTGATCTTGTCAGAATTGTTTTTATTGAAGCGCTCTGTCCACAGTTCATGGCATGTATCTCTGACATAGACACACAAAGACAACAAACCATGATGGATGCCATGAGAGGATCAACAGGGCCAGAGGAATTGGCTTACAAAAATTTACCAGCTGATCAGCGCAATCAGTGAGTTTGAGAAAGGCAGAGAAAAATTTAGTGAGAGAAAACAGAGACATGCTGAAATACAGGGTTCACAAACTACAACCTTAAATAGATCAAACATTTTTTGTTTTGTTTTGTTAAATTTGTGCATTTTGTTGTATGCGCCCCTTGTTATTATTGGCATGAATCATTTTAGAGTAATATGTGTTTACATGGTCTTGGTAAAACATATTGTTGTATCCTGTATTTTTAAAAGAATGTCAGGTAC
>JAQFJA010000003.1:5816625-5832887 GCA_029874485.1 Naso brachycentron
AAGGAAAAGCAGTCGTTTGAATCGGTGTTGGCATCAACTTTGGCAGAATTAGACTTGTCCTTTTCCTTGAAAGTTGAGCAAGAAAATGCACTTGAGTCATTTCTTTCGAAGAAAGATGTATTTGCTGTTTGCCTGTTTTTATTTTTATTATATTTAATTTTTACTATACCAAGGATTACGCCTATAGAGTGCCCCATAGATGTTGTATTTTTGTAAACAAACCTGGAAGTTAGTATCTAGTACCCTCTACACAGAACCAACTATATTTTTAAATTCACTTTTGGATTACTGCAGAAAATAAGATCTATGATGAACAAAACTTCAGGATACTTACATGTTTTGTACTGTTATAACATGAAGTTTTGAAATTGTCAGCATACATAAAACACTCCCAATCAGCCACAGGTTTAATATTATTTATATATATCACAAAGAGTAAGTTTCTGTAGATTGAGCCTTGTGGAACTCCTCATGCTGAATGAAATTTAGTGGGTAAGATTTACCCCTACAGGTTATCACACCCAATCTTATCTAATAAAAAATTTTACTGCATCAAAAGTCTTTAAAAGGTCAGTTTGAGCCATGAGTTCAAAAACATAGATTGATGATGCCAGTAAAACTTGTCCTAAATGTTTAATTCAAGAGAGATTTTGCTGCGATGTCTTTATTTAGCTGCTAACTGTACAGATGACTGCTGCTGTACAGGACTGTCTTTGTCACACTGATCCACCTTCTCATTGCAGTATTTCATACAGTATCAGCCATACAATAAATTATTACTCTGTTCTTTTTTCTTTTTGTAAAATAGAGACACCCAGGTCTTTTGAAATAGTCAGTAGCTGTACTTTATATAAAGTAAGTGGGTAAATTTCACCATAAAAGACTGTCACGCTATGTTAGAGCTTACAGTTCCCCCATAGCACTCATCATAGCTATTAGAGTGGCATTACCACTTCAAAACAAAACTCTCATATGCTGTCACAACTGGGGGTGTAAAGTCCATTTTGTGACTTCCAGGAGCCAAAGAATATGCAGAATAAAAAAGCTGTTGCATGGCTGCTGGCCTCTCCTGAACCAACAGGAAAGAAGCAGGCCTGCAAATGGCACCTGGCACAAATAGGTGTTCATGTTCTAAAAGTCTACTTTTTTTTTCTTTTAAGTCTACACAGTCTGAATATCGATTGCACTCATGGAGGATCGGTACATTTCAGACAGGCCTCTTGTGATGATTGAGGCTGTTTGCCTCCTTTTCCACTGCACATTGGACCTCATGATTTTTCATCATTTGTGCAGGTCAGAGTTTGAAGACAAGGTGAAAAGTGACAGGGATAAAATTTTGTACAGAAAATGCCGACAAACTGGTCAAGTTTCTCAAAAACAACAACAACAACAAAAAAACTTATTCTAGTCAAGTTAACACATTTGTATACAACCAAAAAGAACCAGGGTATTTAAATAACTGACTCGCTGTTTGAACACTACTTTCTTTGTATATAATTGTAAAGACAATTTAACTGTTGAGGTCAAAGAGCACTGTGAAGGACAATAGGTTAACACACAATGTTGGGGTTGTTTTTATTGCTCCACTTCTGTCCAATGTACTATAATAACACTGCTTTACAGCATATTGCTCCAAATATGTTCTCATGCACTGTGATTGTGGCGTTATAACAACATTTGGATTGAAACATTCTGCATAAATGTCACAACCCCTCAGAGAAACTTGTTTAAGGTGTCTGGCTTACCATTTTATTGCTTTAGTTCAGCAAAATCTTGCATGACGATAAAACCAGTAATATTTCAGTAATGATTTTTAAATAACTCAGTGGTGTTCAGTCTAAGAGCAATGTAAGCATTAAAGGCGGTAAAACACTCAAATGCATTTTTGTCTCTTACCTATAGAAGCTCCTAGTCCTCTGTTCCGTTTGTCGCAGATAGAAATAGTGAATGAATTACAGTATAAAATCACAGAGGATTCATGCTGAGTTGATTATTGGTCTTTCAGTACCAGTGTTGTGTTAAGTTGTTAACTGATTAATCACCCTAATCTAGCCTCATTTTTGGCCAGTGGCTTCCCGTGCTGTCCTTTGGAAGACCTTTCGTGGTTGGACCTCTCTGTAGACCCTGTTATAAGCATGACTAACTGAATCTGAATCTGCTAATCTGAAAGAGGCCAAACTTTTTTAGCCGGAGAACCAAAACAGAAATTGGTACTGATAATTTAAGTGTATAAATGTGTTTATTTTATTATAAAACATCACATCACAGCAATAATCCAATATCCTGAGTGCCATGTTAGTTTCTCAGTATCTCATACAGTATGAATGTATATGTACATACGTACAACAAAGACAGTTGTCTCCTTTGTATGGGACACAGACAGCATCTGAACTAATCAGACCAGCACAGCAAATACTGATGCTCTTCTTCCAATTGGCATCCCATAAAAAACGGGTCTGTGACCCATTTAGGTTCTCAACCCAAGGTTTGGGAAATGCTGATCTAAAGGATTTAAAAAGTGCTCCTTCAGTTGGATCACTTACTACCTCATATGCAATCATTAACTATATGAATATGTATTAACTGGATCCATTTTTGGTTTCTGTTGCGTTTGAACCTACGGATGGTTATAATATCCCTCATTATGTTCCAGCTCGTATTTCAATAGAAGCAGCTGCAGAAAGGAAAAGCCCAACTGTCCTTGAAGTCTACCCTTTGGAAAGCCTCGCTTAAATGCTGTGAAACAAAGGTGGCGAGGCATTTTGTCGGAGGAGACATGGTGGCTTAGTTGAAACAAAGAGCTGAACTAAGAGTGTTTCATGATATTCATGTTATTTAACACCTTTTTTCTTCCCACCACCTTCTCGCTGCCGTGCCCTGTGTTTGTAATCAAAAAATTAATGAGCGGCGCTTTTGTGGAAAGTGGGCTTTATCAGATTTTGACTTTCCCCGCCCCACATCAGAGTAGCAGGCTGACTCTGTCTCCCCTGCTAGCCCCCCCAGGCCACCTCGCAGAGAGTTCAGGGAAACTCTCCTCTTTGTTCATTTTTCCTTCAGCATAAGCAATTTATCACCGAATGAACTTTTATTGTATCTCTGGATGACTCACATTAAATTTTCGCCCATTAATTTTGAAATGGATTTTGAAATGGGTACTAAGCTTTTATCAAATGCCTGGGAATCTCATTTGGATTATTGTATTTCATTAATTACTTGATAGACAAAGCATACTTTTCAATGTAGATTTGTGTGCTGTTTAATTAATTAGCATGTTTTCTCTTTTAATTAAAGCCATTTTTTTTTAAATTAAAGCCCACAGCAAAACACATATATAATTTGTTTGTAATTAGGTCCTAATTGGTGGTAGTGGAAGCTTAGCACCCTCGGTTTCTTTTTTCATGATTGCCATTTTATTGCCAGTCACTCATTAATTAAACTGTTTTTTCTAATTAGCTTATAAAACTGTTGATGGCATATTATTGTAAGTGTGAGTTCAAAGCTTGCTAATAAGCCTACCCTACTCAGAAGAGGCGAGATAATGGAATGCGCACAAAGCAGGCGAACTTTCAGAGATTTTTTTTTTTCTTCTTACTCCCTAAAGATGACATGTCATGTGTATCTAGCATCAGATTACTAGAGGAGAAAATGGAGGCATGGCTGTTCTACTCTGCCCTCCCTGGAGTGGCTTTCTTTTTGCTTGCCATGTAATTCTGTTTGTCAAAGTGGAGGCAAGATTACAAAACGCTCTTATAAAGCAGCTCCATGAAAGACTGATTGAGAGAAACAATGTGGGAATGTAGCAGCATGGAGATGCATGCAGTGATATTTGGGCTTTTTAAAATATTTTAATGGAAATAATGTCATATTGTAATTGTTAATGCTTCCACATTGTACATTATATGAACGTAAAATACACTGAATTTAGTATTGTAAGCTGCCATTAAACTCCAAAGCAGCTGCAGCAATAAGTTGAGTGATCATTAAAATTGACCAATGTTGGAAATACTGAACTGTGTAATTGGTAGGTACAAATTTAAAGGGCTTTATTGGAGTGTGCCTGCTATGCAGATCATGTTAAAAAAAACACAATAGAGTTGCTAAGTCACACCCCTTCCAGTGGACCCCATGGGACCTTATTTTGGAAAAAATGTGAACAGTGGTCGATGGAGAGAGACAAATTAATTTTTGATCCCATGTAAATTGTACCGCCAATCTTAAATATGATGTTTGTCAATTTAAAAGATAATTTTGCAAGTCAAGAAAGTCGCCATTTATCACACAACTGCTGAAGTATAGGACTTTGAAAATACATATTTAGAAGCAGCCCTCAACATGGCCATGCTTGTGATGATTTTCACCTCTTTTAATCCATTTTCCCATTCTGAAGGAACGGATTTGCTAAACTGTGCTGAAGTTATGGCCATGCTGGCTTTGGTGACATATATTGTGCGAGATGAGAGTCAAAGTTCACTGAACAGTCTCACAAAAAACATTGTTTTACGTTACTGTTTGATGACAAAATTTGACTTTCTTGACATGAAAAATTATCTTTTAAGATGCCAGCCGTCATATATGTAATTCATATCACAAGCCAAAACTGACTAGCAATTTCTTTCTTGCCTTAGGATTCCATTCTTTCTTTCTTTTTTTTGAATTGAGGTCCCATGCACTGTAAGTAGAAGGGTGGGACTTAGGCTCTCTATACAGTTACACTTTATTTAGATAGTGCGCCTTCAGATAGTTTATGGAGTTTTTGTGACATTTCAACAACATATCAGTTGTTGTTAATATTGTTGTCATACTTGTTTGTTGAATATTTGTACATACATTGTTAAATATTACTTGAACATTTTCAGAATGTTTTCTGAATTTTATTCCAAATTTTCCAGAATGTTAAACAAAGATGGATAGAATAGTTAACTAATTAGCATTACGGTTAGGGTTAGGCTTATATGAAACAACTGATATGTTGTTGAAATGTTACAAATATTCTATAAACTATCTGTTGGTGAACTATCCATATAGTGTCACCAACAACACATTTTCTTCATTTGTCATCTTCTGCACAGACATTTGGGGAAAAACTTGGCATGCAGTGTTGCCGCACGTACACAAAATACATTAAAATTTGCTTGTTGTTGGTTGAGGGTCGTTGTCTGACTTTTCTTGGTGATTCAACTATTGTTTTGAACATTAAAAAATATGTTATTTCCATCTGCTCAATAGAGTTAAGTTGTTAAATTCAGCCCTCTTTGGATCCATTTAATTTTAAGGTAGAAAAATATTAGAACTTTTTAAATAATAGTATTGCACCTTTTGAGGTGTAGGAGTTTTGTTTATTGTAACGTCTGGCCCATAAGCTGTTGTCTGCCCGTGGATCTGATATCTGTGCCTGGTTCCTCTCGTAGAGCCAATTTTAATGTTGGTGAGTTTGTTCTTTTATGGCGGGGATATCAAACAGCATCTTGAAAGTAATCTCAGCACAGCTGCTAATAGTAATATTAACGCCTTGATACCTGTTGTGACAATTAACCGTTGTTCCCTTCCACCTTAATGACACGACTACTGCCAAAAATACAACCATGTGAGCACTCATAACACTGAAGTAGTGGAGGGGCTATTACTGCCGTACTGTTACCCATGGTGCATCAGGTACTATCAGTGTCTGGCAACTTTGTAGTGCTCCCTCACATCCACCAGGAAAACACTGTAATTACAAATAAACTGATTACTGGGATACACAAGAAGCTTCTCACACACTTAAAAATGTTCTTAAATTTTCTGGTTGAATTTTAATTTCATGCCACTTTATATTTTGACTCCACTACAGTTAGGGTTGCAACGATACTGATACCAGTTTCAAAAATGTCCCCAGTACAGCCTAAAATCAGGTATCAGCGTGTCTGTGCACCAGTCTGATACCAAAAAATGTATTTATTGGAAACCCCACCCTGCTATTCCCATCAGCATTCCCTCCACCTGTTTACAACTTAGCACATTTATTACAGCACAAGTAGCATTTATCCATTAACGGCAAGCAACTAGTGAAGCTTCAAGTACAACTTTAAAATAACATCCATACAGGTTTAGTAGTGTACAGCAATAATAAGTGACTGTAATATACAATGCACTGGAATCAGATCAATAGTCCATACTGGCCAATATGCAAAGTTCAGATACCATTATTATTATCAGGAAGGAAAAATGGTTTCTCCAACTACAATTCAGAAAGAAATATTGTACATTTTACTGCACTGCAGTCATTTACAGCTTCAGTTACTTTGCACATTAAGATTTTACATGCAAAACATTTGATGACCTTATAGGATATAATGCTTTATATATTAAACTACCAAGTGGTAAGAAGTCGATTAATCGATTATTTGGTCAACAGAAAATTAATTAGCTGCAGTTTTCATTAGTAATTAATCCTTTCACTAATTTTTTGAGCAAATAATGTCACACGTCCAACTGTTGCAGCTTCTTATTTGCATAGATATTTTTTCCCCTCGTTTTAAATTACAATACTGAGTAAAGTTTGGGTTTGGACTATTGGCTGGACAAATAAACAATTTAAATTTTTAATGTTTAATTGTAATGTGCAAAAGAGGAATTGGGAAAACAATTAGTACATTACCCAGCAATCAAAATAAGCTCCACTTTAATCAACTTACACATTAAAATGCTGCTGACACATTCATGCATCAGTATTAAGAATATTATAGTTTACATTACAAAATAGATTTCTCCTCACCTAGGCCATTTCTATTCATTCATTTCACTTAACTATATTTTGCTTGTATAACTTATGTATATTTAGTTAGGTGACATTTTAATTCATGACTTTTACTTGTAATTGAGTATTTTTCATTTTAATAACTAACCAATAGATTAAGGTGCTGTTTTTTTTAATGTTCACACCAAATGATGCTCTGTCCCTTGTATCTGCTGTCTCATGCACGAGCTGAAATTTCAGTTGAACTGGCCTCCGCTATTTACTCCAGTCTAATATTTTGCTTTCGAGTTGCCGAAACTGAACTGAAACTTTGTATTTCTTCTCTTTTCACACGATATGGGTGGTTTTGATTGACCTCCTGATCCTTTGACCTTCCCAGTGTTGCTGCAACACTGAGGCTTTGCAGCCAGAAACACATTTTTCTCCTCCCTCCGCCTCAGTTCTAAGAAATTATGCTGAAATAACACACGAGCTGCCTAATCTGATATTCATTCCTTTCTTATATAGCCCTGCTTTCCAAAGTTGACTAAGGCCACATTATTTAGGCATTAAGGTAGTGTGATAAGGGAATTAGGCTGGTCATTAATCGTTTACACGTCAAATGCAGCAGAGCAGCTCGGGGAGGTGATTTAGCGAGGCAAAGCCATATAGCCCTTGTTAATCCACCTCTCACACGTTTTAATTGGAAGAGGCTTCCTGGATAGGAAATTTATGAATGGGTTTAAGGCCATTTCTTCCTTAAAGCCATCATTTATTTCTTATTGTTAATAGGAGCTTTAACACTTTAACCACATGGAGATGTATTTTTCTCATCTTTCATTCAGCTATTGTCTTTTAGCACTTGCTGTTAAATTGCCACAGTGTTTTTCTAAACCCTGTGCTGCTAATAAAGAATTCCTAATGCTTCTGTCATTTATCACACCTCAGAAATGATGCAATAGGACAGAAAAACAAATGAAAACACAGTGTAAAACTGTCATTAAGAAAGACTTGGGTTATCTTGTTTATTGCTTATACAGCAGCAGTGCAGATTTTCTTTCTTTTTTCTTTTTCTTTTTTTTGGGGAGGGGTTGCGGCTCCATGTTTGGGTCTCCACTTGAATCTCCATGACGACCCAAACATGAATGAACAGAAAACGGTACTATTGACTTAACCCTCCTAGTGGCCTTAAGCTGCTGCTGCTGCTGCAGTGCCAGCATTGTGCATGCTGATTTTTTTTTTTTGCCCTCAAATCTTCCAAAGGTCAGAGTATTAATCCTCTGAATAAACCTGGTTTTTAACAAGGCTGCGCAGGCCACACAAGAGAGAGACACAAGGCTCAGAAACATAGCCGTGATGGACACTTAATTGTATATTAATATGTGATGGAGTGGGAAGAATTGCCTTTTAGGAGCCACATAAACAAAGAACGCAGAAGGTTTCCTGTCTTCTGCTTTTTATTCCAGCTTTGTACTTTCATTCTTATTTTTCACCAGCTTCTGATGTGAAAGGATTTGGCACTAAGATGCACGCAATGGGAGGGGGAAAAAATCCTGAAAAGTGGATCAAAAAAGTAAATGAAAAATAATGTCATATTACTGAAAATATGAGAGGCTAATTTGTGCCGACTTTTTGCTAATTTTGTTCTCGCCACAGAAAGAGGAGCCGTCACCTGCTCGGCGCCACAGCGCTGACAGTGCCAGTGATCCATGAAATAAGCTGCCGCTGGCTTTGTTCAGATAAGAATGAACAAATCTGCACAATGTACTGCTCTCGGAATCTCATTTTCATACTTGCATGCAGGCTAAAAGAAATAAGCTGTTTGCAGGCTTGATTAATCAGACATTTGAGGGGTTTTTTTTGTCTCTTTGATCTGCTCTGTCTCCTAGGTAACTTGGTTGACATTAATGTTGAGCCCCAGTAAAGACAATCAGGGATTGTAGACTAAACTGATAAAAAAAAGGAAAAAAATTAAAGACCTTTGCTTTAAATGTAGTAAACGCTATGTTGTGAATTTAAAAGAGGGGGGAAATGAGAGGCATGGAAGTGGATTTTAAATTTGCGTTTGGAATGTTTTGGAAGGCGTGTTTTCAACACCTTTTGCATTTCAAATGCAGCCCCACAGGAGAGCAGGTTAATGTGGGTAATCCTGCCGCAGAAAAAAAGGAAAATCTCTGTCTGTAAATCTCCAAATGAAACCATTTAGCATCATGCAGTTTCATTTGATTTGCTCCCAGAATGAGCCAATAAGGTTTTTTTTTTCTGCAAACACAGAGAGCAGGAGCTGTTCTCAGACTTGTCAACAATTTAATAAACGACTTGTTTATAATCTCCGAGTGCATCGCAGATACCCAGAAGCATTTAGCACCTACACCACTCTGAAAAGGAGCAGGGAAAACACTGGTGTGATTTTTATCTGCTCGCAAATCTCCCGCAAATGTAAGAGCAATCACCCGTCATAACTCTCTTTAAGAGGAGAAAACATGATGTGAGGAATTTAAAACCTATAAAGTGGCAAAGAACTAGAGAACTGTCATAGTATGTATGCTTCAGGCTGTGCAGACGCTTTCACAAATCTCCCAGTGACTGTATAGATGAATGCCTTGAGGGCCCAGCCGGAGCCCAGTACTTGCAGCCAGCCGAAGCCCTTATCTTAAATCCAAGCAAAGTACCATTAATCTTTTTGAAAGACCTTTATGGCTTTTAATGTATCCCAAATTAGAACATTTTACACCCTTGGTTCCTGAAATATGGTGATAAAAAGCCTTTAGAGTTTAATTTTTCCTGCCTGCTCGCTCTGACCTGCTTAATCCCAGCATGCATTAGGAGATATTTTAGTTTCAGTCTTTCTAATAAAGTTTATCCCACTTAATTATAATTGAAACATTTTTTTTTCCGGCAGGTCTTTTTTTTTTTTTTCCTTCCAAGTGGCGCAGTGGTGGCACATTTCTTCATTACCTTAAGACCCCCCCTCCCCCCTCCCTTGATTGTACGCTGAATATTACAGAGAATTACCCAAAGGTTTGGTGAAATTGTTCCAAGTTGTTTATCAAAGTTTGCCTTTGCTTGAATAATAAACCTATCTCAGGAGTGACAGAGGAGGCAGGATTTTTCTCTTTGTTTCCCGTGCTTCTGTGTGACTGGGGTTATTGGGATTATTCTGCTTCACAATACATATGTCTTCCCTGGGATTTGAATGTTTGCTTCTTGCAGTCACGGTCATTCTCTTCACTTCTGATTTCAGGGACTGCCTGCAGTACTCCAAACAGAAAAAGTCCCTTTTACACTGGTGATGGGTGAAAAATGCCATTGCATGGTTTTTTTGAGACAGGGGAAAGACATGGCAAAATGCTGAACATTGTTTATTTATTCAGTTGTTTCATTTGCACATTAAACAAGAAAAAAAAGGAGTAATCAAAAAGAAACAATGTGCGGGAGAGACTATAAGCCAGGAGCTTAAAAATATGACTTCCTCTTAAAACACCTCAAACAAAAGGCAAAATAGATTAGAATAATTTTAATAAAACAATGCTCCTGTAATTTATGGAGCTTTGGGGCACTTCAACCCTTCACACAAAAAACACACACAGAGATATACACTTGCACACATATTTACCAGTAACATTTTTGAACACTGTTACCTGTATGCATACACTACCTGTACAGCTGTTTTTAAGATTTGGGGTGTTGCAGATCATAAAAAAACACTTGCAGGGTCAAATTTTTAAAGAAAAAATGCTTCAGAAATCTCCTTAACAGATACACTATTTATTTATCTGCCAGTTACTTGCCATAATTAATAGTTTGTTTTTTTAAATATTAGAAAATACTGAAAAATATCATTAAATTTTCCTGAAACCCACGGTGGCATCTTCAAACTAGGGCCCAACTGATAAATCAGTTTGCCGATATTATTTTAAATATATCATTGTAGGCGTGGATGTTCTCCTGATAAGTGCCAATATTAAAACTGTTTTTAAGGCTGGAAAGAATTCTTGGACTAGTAATTTAAAATGGTGTAATCACATCGTTTGTCCAGTAGAGGGCGGTCCATTATTTATTTGGTAATAAGTGAAGTGTTAACTGCTCAAGTTTGTCAGATATCCTGCCTCCATCACAGATCTTTGTCACACGTATTTGAAAACCACATTCAAAATATTATACATAGAATATTGACCAATATATCGGATATTTGAGTTTTCTTACTCTCTAATATCAGTTTCTGTATCGACCCCAAACATCCCATGTCGGTCCGGCCCTTCTTCAAACTGCCTGTTTAAACTGATCAACCTCCCAAAACCCAAATATATTTCTTTTACTGTTAAAGAAGGCTAAAGACGAGCAAACATTTTATTGAGAAGATGTTGTCAGTTTACTTTTGGCCCTTTCCCGTCTTAATGACTCAAACGATTTATTGATTATCAAGTTAGCATCAGCTTTAATATTTGTTTCAGTAACAGACGTCTTTGGCATAATAGGAACAGTTCAAACTTGTACACTACATAATTCATACTGAACGCAAAAAAATCAACAAACTGCTGTTGATTATCAGTTCAAAAGTATTTTTACAATTGAATAGTACTTCTCACACCCCTGTGTTGGATTCTATGAATATTTTCACATTGTTGTGCTGCTGCATATTTAATTGTATGTAAACTGTGCTGCAGGAAATGGTAGTGTGATGTACTCTCTGTTTTACCCGAACATCAGTCCTGATGTCTTGTAAATTAGTGAAATTTTAGGATGGTAGGACAGCATTTATGTTTTGTTCAGCTCAATAACGGTTTGCTGTGGTGTGGAGGAGGCAGAGACACTGATGAGAAGCCACCCTGACACATCAGTCAGAAAGCTTTTCCCTGCCACAGACTGATTTCCATTCTCTAATGGGCCTCTCCTCTGTCTGCCTCTAAATAGCTGGCTGTGAAAATCGCTCAAGCCGCTGATTGCCGTGACTTTGTGCAACGCAAACAGGAAGAGGAAGCTTTGAGGGCAGCGCAGAAAAGGAAGAAGGCAATAGCCTGGGGGTACGACGTCTCTCTCTGTCCTCATGTTTATGTTTGCCATCATATCTGCCACATGTGACACTTCTTGTTCAAGTACAGTTAAGATGGAGCCACTGAAACCTGCATTAGCTGCACTTTGAGTGATTACTCATGCGGAGATTGAAGTTGACAGCTAAAATGCATTCATAAAGGGTTCAGTAATTTCATTTTTTTCTGTGTTGCAGGTTTGAGGCTAAGAAACGATGGGAAACCAAAAGCAACATGGGCTTCATGTGACAAGGAAATGGATGAAGACTGTGATATTTTTTAAGTAAATTTGATTAAAAAAAAAAAAAAAAAAGTTGTGTTTTCATGGCGGATTGATCCTGTTTCTTTTTATTCTCTCTGTGTATTTTGAAGACTTCACAGCAGCAGAGTGTGAGGGGGGCAAAGTCACACAGTTGGCTGAGGAAAAAACCAATCCAGAGAGTACAAGAGAGAAAAATTATGGAGCATTCAAATTAATTCCTAAGGCGCCCATTGGTGTCTGCATTGTGTTATTTTTCATTACATTTCAGTGATTTGAGCGTTCTGGCCTTTTTTTCTCCCCCCCTTCAAATTAAATCTGGTGTACATTACTGGATGATGCGTTTATTTATTGCTGTAAAGTGGGTTAATCATGAAGGCGCTCCTTTCTTCTTCCAAGGAAGAGAAAGGAAAGATTAGGGCCCTAATGCAATGTACAGGATAATGTGCGATAGGATTTGGGAGAAGAAAATGAAATTTGGCTGCTGTAAACAGTTGTAAACTGGAAGTTGAGTGAACGTTGTGGGGAGGGGGTGAGACATAAAACAGAGGCTTTGCTGTTGGCCCTCACCCATGCTGGGAGACATGCTATTGTATCTCAGCCCGAACAAGAGGCACGCGCTGTTTTCTCGCCGCTCATTGTGTGATGAGCTCTCTTCAGCATCCATAAACTCGTCTAAAAGCGTCGATTCCTCTCGTTGTTACTTTGATCTTTTTTGATCTGCAGCGTTTGCCTCCGCAGCTACTCGCACTTTTGAAATGCTCATTCAGATTGCAGGGAGTGTTAATTGCAAACAGCGTGCAAAAAAGGCACAAGAATGATAATTACTTTTATTCATAATGCTTGCTTATATATTTTTTTTCCAACCATAGAAAATAATTGCTTTGCTTCAAGGTAATGAGAATTAAAATTAATCCACCTTAGTTGTTTGCATTGCACATATTTGGGCACATTGTCTCCTGGTGAGGAGCAGTTTTCCTATAGCTTTGCTGCGTATGCTGAATCTGTACAAGGAAAAATTAACTAAGCATCAGAAATAAAAGTTTGTAGGACGTTATGATACGAAACACCTGAGCTAAGGAAAAAATGATGCAAAAACACAGGCGGCATTTTGACAAATCAGGATTTTTGGATCATTTTACATTCAAGTGAATCACACGAGTGTGCGCCAGAGAAGCTGTCAGTTGGTGAGAATTGATGCTAATTAAACTATTAATTATCTCTGTAATGAGACGTGAGTTAAAACTGTGTGTAAAGCACATCAAAGTACGACGTGGGATTTCTTCACTTTGATGAAAATATGGCTTGACTGAGGAGCATATGCTTTAATAACAGGACAAAAAGTAACTTAATTCTGGGGCCTTCTAAGGTTTTGGATAACCAGTTTAATGGTTTAACAGTCTTTTGTTTTATTTACAATGAATTACAGGATGCTCCTGCTTTGCATGTTTCATAAGCATTGCACAACTTCTCAGAAATAAAACCTTTTCCAGAAGGTTGTATTTGATATTACAGTTCTCATCTCACTGGAAGAACTTGCAGAAACATTCAAAACAAAAGAATGCTAACCTGAGTATGTGTTTTCCACATGTAAAAGCCATGTAGCCATTTTTCAAAGCTAACAAGACCAGCACTGATGCAACAGCAGCGCAGCACGGTATCAATAGCATCTCACTTTATTAATCTCTTGGAACACAGGATAATGCCTTGAGCAGAGATGATTCTGCTTTTAAGCTGCAGAATGCACTTCCCCCTCTCGTCGTACTGAGGAGCTGTTTTCAGGAGTCTGTTACTGGAGGCCAATCTTAGCCCCTGACCTAGGCTGATTTGTTGTGAAACAAGGAGACAAATTCCTTGGGCACATGTCGAACCACTTTGAGGAAAAAGCGTTTGTTATGCCAAGCGTGGGCGAAGAAAAACAACAACAACAATCCCATTAAATGGTTGGGAAGCTGCTGTTGTATGAAGGGGGAACATATGTTGCTGGTAACAAGACATCAGCGCTATCACTCGCTGCTATCGCTGGCTGGAAGAGGATTAACTCAAAGGAGAGATCTCCAAGATGCAGCTGATAAAGGGAACAATGCTTAAACACCTCACACCTGACGCAAAGTGTAGATCTTTAGGCATGGTAATGTTGCTTTGTTTCTGCATTGTTTGAGGTTTGATAATGTTTCTGCTGTTTTTGTTTTTTTTTAATATGTCACTGCCACCTGTTCTTATTGAATTTTAACTTTATAAACAAAGGTTTCTACGAATAATAAAGGAATAAAACAGCACTTTTTGGGGCGGGAATTTAGCCTGTTCATCCAAAATCTCTATGTAAGAGAAGAACATAGATGCCTTTCCTTTCTCTGTGTGTCCAGTAGATCGCTATATACCCACCTTGCACGAGCAGTTTTGCACGTTCAGTGGATATGGAGACAGCTTTACCGTCGTCTAAAGCTCTCTAAAACATCCAAAATATCTCCAACATGCTCCATTTACATGTTGTGACCTGCATATTCACCTCACAATAGTGACATTGTCATTGTGGAAGCAAATACCAAGGAACTAGTTTTCTGGGCATAGTGACACAGCACGGTTAGAAAATGGCAAAAATAATGTGTGGTGACTTGCATGTTTACCATACTATGATAAAGTGTTATTTTTATCATTTCATGAAAGAAATAGGGGATGAATTCTACTTTCACCTTCTGAAAAAAACTTAAGTATGGTGGTCCTGAAGGGCAAAGTGAGAGAAAACGAAAACACTACATTTTACAAAACACAATGACATTTCCTGAAAGTACTACAATATGAGAAATAATTAGAACAAACATTTTAGTGAGGGCCTTTAACATGAAAAGCCATTTAATATTTCATAGGACCCAAAGATTTCTGTAAAGCAGAAAACACAGATAGGCTATAACCGCAGAATTTGATAACCAAACAATCAGCGACAAAATTCAGATTTTTGCAGAAATGGCCAGTTTGTGGGTGCAAAAATTGGATGATATTCCATTTATCTACCAAATTATCAGATGCTCTCTCTGATGAGAAAACATGGTTAAATAATTTAAAGCAAAGAATTTTTAAAAATTAGGTTGAATTTTGAGGAAAAAAGTTACATTGTTAAAAAAAGAGGGGGATTTTATTGGGCCCTACATTATCACCAAGTTAAACACTAATGTTTTCATTTTGTTACTGTTTAGTACCGTGCCAACATATAAAAAATTCCCAAAATGCTATTTTTCACACATGATATCATGTAAATCATGTTTTCATGCACAAGAGGTGTATTTGTCCCATTCTTCTCAAAGTAACATCTTGTGGGAGTGCCAGGCAGTGTGGATGTTGACATCTTCCTCGGCTGATTTAATGGCCTGTTTAATTCTGGCACGTCTGTTCTCTCAGATGTTTTGCAGTTTTAATTAGTGTAATCATCACTCTTGAAAAAGGCCACAGGGTTGTTTAATGGGTCATGTTTGTCAAGATGCACAGAATTATAACACAAAAGACATGCCATTTATGCAGCGCGACAGTCTTCCAGTGATTACGGGTGTCACAATTGATAATTAGAGAAAGAATTGATTTATCTGAAAGCCAAAATGAACCTCTGTGGTGTGAGGAAATTAGTTTGACAGTGTTTGGATGAGCTGTGTTTACACTGCAGTGTTGCCGTGTGGGAACACTTTCCCACTCCAGTATTAACTGAAGCAACATGCACACACTCGCTGCTGGTTCTGGACAGGAGAGTCCGGAGACGTTTGATGTGACATCTGGAAAAGCAACTGAATGTTTTCAGTCATGATACGACTTCACATGAAATTCTGAATATACAGTTTCATCCTGCAGGCTTTTGTCACATGATAAGCAGAGGTTATGGTTCCAATTTTCAGGCAGCAAAGTTTCCTCAAACTGTGGGAATTAGGTCAAGCCCACATTTACAATTTGATAAAGACTGTTTAAATGCACTTCTTCCATAATTAAAACTCATACTGTAATATGTGGGTTACTTATACACCCATATAATTGTTTCTCAGTTTAAAACTGCTTGGAAAGCATCTATTTTATCATTTAGCATGACTTATAGAACAAAAAAATGAAAATGAACTTTCAATTAATTTCCTCTTTTGCTATCGCGAAATAAAAACATTCCCAAGCACAAATATGCTGAGCATGCACTCATTATGCATTCATCTTCACTCTGCAAACCACATACTGCATTTTATCTGAATGAATTATTAACCAAGTTAATGAATATTTCATTTTTCTT
>JAQFJA010000003.1:5847513-5860446 GCA_029874485.1 Naso brachycentron
AAAAGTCAGAATTCTGAGATTAAAGTCAGAATTCTGACTTTTTTCTCAGAATTCTGTTTTTTTTCTTTAGTGGCCCTAATACTCTTCCGTACATAAGAGCAGAGCCCAGCTTTAAAAAAGTAACATGAAAAGCACTAAGGCCTTTAAAAAAAGCTCCTTTTTTTAACACCTTTTTTAATGTGTGTTGCTTGTAATCAATTACTCCTCACCTCTGGAAATCTGTATAAGATAAAATTATGTGGGACGATTTACAAACTAATGGAAATTCATGAATGTAAGGATGAATGTGCTGATTATTGTAGGGGTTCTAAATTAGATCCTTGTGGTACACCACATGTTATAGGCCTATGAACTGGTTTTGCAATTACATATTGCTCATAAAGCTAGTTTACTGACCATGTATTAGGATCATCATAAAACTCTACTATCTTCATGTTGCTACTAAGTATCATGATAATTAACTCTGTCAAACACTTATTTATGACTGCAAATTTATTGTCATTAAGCGCTACCAAAAGGTTAATCTTGTATAATATACATGTATTATTTGTAAATGCTTGAATACATAAATTAATAATGTAAATAAATGTGATATTAAAAGCCCCTACAAGGAGCTTTTGCAAATTATAAAGCTGTCTAAATTTAGTAATCAATCTTCCTGTTACCTACAATGCCAAATGACACTACTGAGATGTGCTCAAATCTTTTACAATGCCTTTGCCGCAGTATGCTCAGGAAACGGTATGAAACGCTCTCCAGCACACAGAGCGGAAGAAACTGTTAGCCAACCACCATAACACACCAAGAAGAAGAAGTCTGAAAGAGATGATTTAAAGTTGACAATGATCTTGATCGATCTGCAAGTTCTCTTTTTAAATATCTCCAGTTGGAAGCAATAGGATAGTTATCTTTAGATAATTTTACTATTTTGCAATTATGGACAAAGTGGTTGAAAATATCCTGAAGAACAAAGACAAGCTACTGTAAGAAGGACCTCTTTGTTTGAAAAAGAAATGTATTTTTTTTCCAAATAAGTGGCGTGTTTCTTTCACTCTTATCCAAAACAAATGTTTGCACTAGACAAGATCTATGACAGGAAGTAGTACCACTTCTGTCCACACACACAACGCTACAGTCAAAGGAAAATTAAAATTTCCTTGCAGGGGCTTAAAGGTGGAGTCAGTAGCATTTGTAAACACAACAGCCGTTTGTAAACACAACTTTCAAACTGGGTCCCTTCTCCCGGCTCAACGCACCAGAAATATCGTAACTCAGCGTGTACTACATAGACTGCTATACCACTTACCTAACTTTACACAGCAAGCTACATTGGAATATTGCATTTGTTTAATGGAGAAGTCGATAATTTAGCAAGCTAACAGGCTAACCACATGTGTTTAGCACCTACCTGTCCATCACAAAGTAGCCAAACTCTTGCTTGCTCTTCCCAGCCTCTGTTTAAGTGTTCCAAAACGGCTGAAAGCCAAACTGAGACTCACTCTCACTCTTGCGCTCATTCGTAACTTTCTCCGGACTGGATGGTGTCCACTAGCTGTGCTCTGCTGTGCTCTCACGCTATCATTACTTAAAAATTGATTGCGCATCTACATCGCTCTTCGCAGTAACTCGTCCCGAGCAGGTCCTGAGTCAGCCAAAACATCAACATACAGGCAGAGGGCAGTGTGTGTCCATACACAGTCACCACCACAGATATACAGAGGCCCAGAAGTGAAGATTGAACAGCACTACTTTTGTATATGTCTATATTTTTTTTAGTAAAATCCTACTGATTCCACCTTTAAATAAAGACTTAAAATAAAATGTGAAGATACATTTTTATTACAACTTTGCCAGAAGTTTGACAAATACATAATTAACACTTAAAATGTCATTATATTTGCTTTTAACTACATTATAGTGAATTACAGTGTCTTAGAAGCCATGTTTAAGTTACACATGAATGAAATACTAAAAATTTACATTTTGAGTCTTGGTCAGTATATCAATTGCCATTTTACTTTTGATACACAAAAGTGGTTACTCAGGCTTTTTTAATGCTAGTAAAACAAAGACAACCTAAACTACATCTCCTACCATCACTAGTGGTACAGTTTGTCCCAGGGTTGTTAAAATTACCAGGTTGTGTCTTTAGTTACTGAGACCTAAAGCTGGAATTTACAAGGAGATCTTGAATGTGTCAGAAAACAGTTTGATCATCAGCAGCATGTTTAATTCAGCTTGGCCAGCCTGGTGTTTTGAAAGCATCTTTCTTTGCACTCATACAATGAAAAACATCAAAACCAGAGCAAACAGTTATTAGCCCCCACAGCTTCAGTATGAGTGATAGCGAGCAGCCTTTTGAAACGGTATCAGTGCCGTGGAGATGGCTGAAAATTACAGGAAGAGAGTGTAGAGCTGAACTGCTGACAGCAGGAGTCACAATACATTAGCAGATCCTCCAACTGGCTGATCTGTCTGCATAACGCTCTCTCTCTACTGAGTTGAATTGTTAACACACATTGTGTGACATTGTCTCAGCTCCATTTTCCCCCTCTGTAGGCAGGAAAATTGTGCTCCAACAAGGTTATGAGACAGGTGGAAGCCCTGCATTTGGCTCCCAGGTTGAAGTGTTGAGCTCGCAGTTTTGCATGTTTGTAAATTGCCAACAGAAGTGAATAAAATGGTCCCATGTGTAAACTCCAGCTCCGCAGGCCCACTTCAGAGAGCTGAGATCAATTTTGGTGCATTTATTCTCTGAGAGAGGCACACAATGGGAGTTCGCTGAAGATCAGTTTTCAATTGGATAATAGGTTTGTGAAAAGAGGGGATCTAGAGGGCATTGCTTTCACACATTCTTATGGCTTCATATCTCTGTAACACTAACCGTGTGCCGCTTCAGTCTCAACACCTCAATTTTTTTCTTTTTTTTAACTTAATTCAAATTCAATTTGCACCTACAGGACTGTTGGTCTTGCACAACTATATTGTCATACTATATTGAAGCACTCCTTAATGAGATATTCAAACATATAATCAAATTGAATGAAATTATGTCTTTGTTTTCTTTTAATTTTACAGTCATTTGCATCTATCTATCTATCTATCTATCTATCTATCTATCTATCTGTCTGTCTGTCTGTCTCGACTGTATTAACATTAACAGTGGTGCAAAGAGCAGCTAGTTTAAGTCTACTCAGTGCTGCTGACAGATGCCATCCACCTCTCTCCTTTAACCCACTGCAGCCACTAGATGGGGTATGATAACCACAGAGAGGCTCTCCCTGTGGGACGCCTCCAGCTCTGGTGGGTGCTGCTACTCATGGAAGAGGTGAGGAGAGGAAATTGTCTGCCAAGTTTACCACAGAATCCCATCAGCGTCTCATTTGTATTTATTGTTTCTTTCCTATTCAAATAATTTCCAAACTAATCGAATGTTTCACTTGCAGAATAAAGTATTTACATGGACGGTGAGAGGAAGAGTCATTTGTAAAAGACTCCGCTGGCGCTGCTGCTGATGCAGTTTTCTTGGATGAGATTGGTTATCAGTTTCCAGTGGCTGCAGATTTTAATCGGTATAAAATGCTCATTAATTCAATTAACCTCACCGTTTTGGAATTCAGAGCTGCAGATTTTTCATTTTTATTGAAACACTTTATTCTCTGCAAGAACAACTGATATTACAAATGTAGTTTGCTTTCACTGTATTAAATAGGAAGGAAACAAACTGTCATTGCTAAAGCAATAAATAACAGAAAACTGTTTATGTAACTGAGCTCCAAATAATGATTCAGCTTTAACAGTTTTTTTTTTACTTTAGCAGCTGAAGATAGACAATAGTTTTTTTCATTTGAGTTTTTCTCAGTTTCTGCTAAATGGTTCCAAGGACAGAAACACTGTTGTTGTCGTTTTTTAAAGCCGAGGAAAATTAAACCAATGAAGTGATGTGCAGCTTAAATGTACTATAATTTAATTTAAATTATTTATTAGGTTTCAGTCGGTTCCAACGTTGGAGCTAAGATGCATACAGTACAAACACACGGAGAGTCTTCTTACAACCAACGCTGTGTTGCTGTGACAACATGACCCCCTCGTCTCTCTGCGTGGATCATGATCTGACTGACTCGTGTACACTGAAGTGTGTGGCAGGGAAATAAACATAAATACAAACATTGCAATGTGCTTTACTTTTACTTTGAAACGTCACCTCTCGTGATTTAAAGTCTCATGTATCGATAAACAAAATAAAACAGATCGAAACAAGCAGACCTAAATGCCCTTTTAAAATACTTTAAAAGCAAAGATTTGAAAATAATAAAACTAAACAAATGTGTTGGTAAGAACACTCTTAAAGAAAAGATATTTTATAGTTGTTAATTTATCCACTGACTCTATTACGATGCTTGAGACGCCTGTACTGAGAACATGCTTGTATCTACTGTGTTAGTGGTGCCCAAAATGAGGCTCAGGGCCTCCCATGGGTCTCACAGGGGCTTCCCAGCATTAAAGGACTTATTGATTTACTCAGGAGAGTTTTAAACTGTATTAAGGTTGACACGCATGACTGCTCTGATGTGACTTTTCATTGTTTATCTCCCACCTATAGTTCAGAAAAACATGCAGTTGAGGATCTCTCTCAACAGATTCCCTCCTTTGCAGTGTTACATATTCAACTCCACGCTGACAAACAAAACAATTTTGATTTGATTTAAAGTAAGAGGAAAAAATGTGGGAAGTGAAATGTTAGTTTGTCTATTGAATTGGAATGTCATTTATAAAACCCAGCTGGATTACTTGTGATCATAAATTGAAACCATGAATGTTTTTATGATGTGCGTCTCTCACGGTGCTTACGATTGGTTGAAATCAGTCAAAATTCATAACATGAGCTGTACTTGTGCCTGCAGTCCTTCAAACGGTTAAACAAATATTTGGGGGTAAAAGATGACCTTTCATAATTGCATTTCTCCCCTGCCTGTGAAGACTATTTTCAAAGGCTACTGTATTTTACTAGTGTGTGTGTATATGACTCAGTGTGTGTGCGTGTGTGTTTGTGTGAGAGAGAGAGAGATACAAAGATCTTTGACGACTATAAACAGCAACACGATTTTCTTGAACCCTGTAAATCATTTCAAGCAAATTCAAAGTGTAATTTCTCTGGCCCGTCACTGAATTTTTGGATGCAAAACTCTCGTAATAACTCTCTCATTCTGCAGAAACGTTTAAATCACCTTTTATATCCTGCTGGAGACGCAGCTTTAAACCGTTCATATTCCTGTTCAGATAATAATTTCACATCTCCTCATTTTTATTGAGATGCTATTGAAATGTGAAAGTATTTGTAGCACAGCAATAACTCTGGCAGTTTTATTTTAATGCTCTGGCTAAAGGGAACATGTTCTCCTTTATCTGCATCAGTGCTTTAAATGGTTCACAGGCAGTTCATTCACATCAATGGCCAAAATAGATTTATTTTACTTGGGGCACCTATGTCAACAGTAGTTACAAGAATTACTCCGGATGCGATCCCATTATAGGATGTCAAATATTTTGATGCGATTGGCAAATGGCAGAATTTTGCGGACGACAACAACTGGATGGCAATTCTGCAATTCCTGGATCAAAATAAAAAAATATACAGCCTGTCTGCTCACCTTTGCAATCTCAGGGCTCACCCCAGCCGGCAATGTAATACTGAACAATGAATTTTAAATAAAGTCAAACATTTGCTTCATGCTCCTCCACAGTTTAAACAAGACATTTCTGATGGAGACGTGTGGATTTATTGTAAGTAAGAGATATAAGAGATAACTTAATCCCCAATTGGATTGTAAACCCCACCTCCACTTCACATGGCTCCACCCCGTCACACCGCTTTCTTGACCTTTTGTCTCATTTCTCGGCGGGTAATGAATGCTTTCGGACTATTTCAGACAAAAAGATCTTGCACATAGTGGGGAGCATTGGAATGTCATATCAGAAAATCACCCAATCAGCATGCCGGTGTTGAGAGCAAACAGAGAGCGAGGCCCCGGCGTGCACAGAACAGTGGTGGACTGGGTCGTCTGGATGTCAATATAATAGACTGGCTTATGATGTGTAAATAACACACCACTTAATGGTCCTCTCACACTCTGTCAGAGCATTTTGAATCACACGGGGGGCAGCGTCTTCCTCTCCACTCTTCACTCCACAGGGGTTCGTCATCCAGCCCGCCATTCGTCCACACAATATTACAACAACAGCAGGAGAGATTTTAAAAAACAGAGATTATGTGGATTCACAGTTGTATTACTAAATATGGTGATAGTACATAACTGTTTTTATTTATGTTGGCTGCAGGTTACAGGTCAAATATGCTTCTTTTTTGTGTTGGCAAAAAATCTAAATTTTGAATTTCTCTACTAGAGTTATTTACACCCACTTCACCCGTGGCCAAAAGCTGACTTTTTGTTTTTATTTTCTCTCCTCTCACCCTGTCAGACAAAAAAACTAAATTATAAGATATATTAAGGGAACAAACAAACAAAAAGATGGGATATTACGTGAATCTGTTTCATTACAAATTTACATGTAACATAGAAATTAGGCTCCTTTTAAACACACATAATCCCTCCAAAATGAACATTTTTAAAGCAAATTGTGGAAGAAAGGGTTCAGTTCAAACAAATAAAGATGTGTAACATTCTACATCTTTTTAAATGATTATTTGCTAAAGTGAAGATATATGTAAACTTTTTTTATTGAACTAATATTTAATGCTCTAATGCTGTTGTTGTTGTATTTCTTTATTGCATACGATGTTTTACGAAACATTTGTGTTAAAAGGACGCATGTTTGTTAACAAGTTTAAAATGCAATGATCATTTTTGCCCTTTTTCTATATTTTCATAATTTATTTTAATTCCAAATGTGCTTAAACACTGCTGAATCTAAATAAAAGTACTTTATTATTCCCTTCTTGTTTGCCTCTAAACTTTTCTATTTGTTGTTTAACCAGAATAAATATACCTAAATAAATTCCGACTCTCTGAATGTCAACATTAAAATCCAACATTTACTAAACATCATAATTAATTCTGCAAGATGAATGAACACACGCAGAGAGACAGACATATTTAAAAAAATATTTACAAAACAAATACGCCCCAGAGACAAACTATGACACATAGGGTAATAGTTTTGTGAATTAATAATTACAATACACACTTTTTCTTGCAAGTGTTTGATGTTGGGTGGCCTTACAATGGTGGAAAACACCATGACATTTATTGCAATAGCCTTGAAATTGCAAGACTAAGTCAATGACACACTCTCACTGTGTATTTGCTTTATTTGTTTACAAATTTGAACAATTTTGACATTAATACAATGCAGTGCTTTCTGTGTTAATTACACACACTGCAGCATGGAAATGAGGTGCAGCTCTCTGTAGTTAAAAGTTAGAGGAGAGCACCTTCACTGAAATAAAAGCAGTGTGACGATTTAAATGTGACAGTGACGTGATGGTGCTGCAGAGTAAATACACACAGGCACACAGAGGGTGAAAGTTGGTTTTATAAGCTGTAGTCAGTTGGTTAATAACTTTCATGATGACAAGTCATTCGCACCTGCTGACGACAAACATCAGGCATCATTACTGTCCCTTCCTCTATTATAGACCTGCTGTATATGTGATACTCTGCCCCTGCTGCTGTAAAAAATAGAGGTGACCTCAGTGGACGTATCACTCATGAGCCGTCTTTGATTTGGTCACTATTTCCGTCAGACCCAGGAGACAGCGGCAAGTTCCCACATCCACTGACCTTGGAGTCTCTTTAGAGCTCTTTCCAAACTCTCTGCTCAAGGTTGCATCCAATCTGTCTGCTGTTTTTCTACATTAGCAAACCTCAGCCCTCCTTCACCCCCGAGCCCCTCTTGAAAACTAACACCTGAGTGTAAGGGCTGTACTAAGAGGTGGCGTGGGAGTGCAGGATGAGGTGGGTCAGATAGGGTGATCAAAAACAAAGGAGAAGGATAAAAAATATAATTTTACCTCCTCCATAATCCCGGACCTCTGAGAATGACCTTTGATCTTGCAGCATGTGTGGTATGCTGAGCCGCCTGCTCGCGCTGCATGCCGCTCTGATCCTGGGAAGCAATCACCGAGCGAGCGCACTGCTATCAGAAAGGCTGCTGGGGAAACACTCTAAGCCCGAGTCTGGAGGTGAGCGTCGAGCAAAAAGCAAATGTGCAGGGATGGAAAAAATAACCAAGTGCAGCCAACCACATAGAAAGCCTGATGGGCCAGAGCGCTGCATGATAAAGGTAAAGTGGATACTGTATCTACAACACAGCCTGAGGACAGCTGTGATTCAGCTGCACATAAAAATTGAACGATCTTAACTGGGTAAATTTTGGCAGAAAGCAGAGAATTATTTTGCACATTATTTCAATTAAGAACTGCATTAGGGTGCGAGTTTGCATAATTCAAAATGACAAAAAAAATCTTATTTGTTGGCATTTTTTGACATGGAAAGTGAACAACTTATAAGGTAATGTCTGTTGTGGTTAAAATAACTTCACAATGTTCTTTTTAAAATAGTATTTCTCACATAAGTGGCAAAGCATTATATTTCTTCAATGTTTTATATGTTTTCAAAGGTGTCAAGTCCAACCAGTGAATCTGCAATAACCGCTCCGTCTCAGGGCCTTGGGCTTGGCAAATTCACTGCATGTGCGTTTATTTGATTGTTTAAGAGCTATTTCCGGAAACCAAGTTTTGCACGGCCAGGAGCTGCCTTGTAACAATTATGGGGTTAAATGGCAGTTGGCCACACAGGAGGGCATTTGCCTGCTGGCAGCCCCTTCCTGCTCTACAGAGGTCAGAGGTCACAGACTTTTCAGGAAAAGTCCATTTCTCAAGCACCCTGAAACAGGTGGAGGCCTGGACAGCCCTGTTTACTTAAACAGCGCAGAGAAAATGAGAAAGATTAAACCAACGTATTTGCCTGGTGAGAATAACTGTACTACGGGCTTTTTGCTGCTTTTTTTGGGGTCATTTACATGCAGCTCTGTGCCCGACACTGACTCTTTTTATGCCTGATTGACATTTTTTCACAATTCAGTGATCTCAGAACCTATTTCTGTCTTTTTATATGTGCAAGAAACACCATAGAGCAACTTTAAATGAATAAAAGGGAAAAAACTTGAAGGAAGAAGATATAATTGTGAGGATACAAGTGTCATGAGCAGTGTACAAAAAAGTGAGGGGTAACATTTCCTCATACAAAAGATGGACAGTTGTGTTTTCACAACTGCATCTGTAGATTTTCAATCAATGGGAAAGGGTTAATACACTGATTTAAAAGAAAAAAAGTGCAAAAGGCAACTCGGCCGAACTCGACCCCTCAGTGCTCTCACTATTTGGATTGGTTAAATCGCTGGGACCTGGAGCTGAACCCATCAGGAAGGGCTTAAGTGTTTAGGATTAGGGATCTAAAAGGCATTTGGAGGCCCTGAATCAAACCCACAGGACCGGGGCGGAGGCGAGTCTTGGTGTTTGGCCTGCGCCGTAATCAAACAGGGGGAGCTAGGACCTTAGCACACCTGCAGGAAGGCCCACAGCAAAGAAAAAGGTCCCAGCAAGAGGGGCAGGCGAGGCTGCGGAGCTTTTTCCCCGGCTGCAGAGTGACAACAGCTGGGGTGGTGTACGGTGGTGTGGCCCGAGGGCAAGGTCAGCCCCGCAGACCGGGGGGAACAGCAGGCAGATTGTTTTCACTCCACCAGTGAAAACAGCAACCGTGGAGATGCTGAATGTGCCAGCTGTGGTTGTGGATTTCTAGTCCACAGCCTGACCCCATATTAACACTATGAAGGGAAGCTGGATCGCTAATGACCAGTGGCCTCTGGCCTCACCTGAGCTCCTCCCATACAGCAGCCCGACCTCCGGACACACTGTGAGTGCATGTAAGGAGATTAAACATGAGAAACTCACAGCCAGAATGCTTCATGTTGGTGTTTCTCAAATCAGATGGAGATTATTTTAACTGTGGGAATATTTCAGTACTGATAGTTGCACATTCTGATTCATTTTCTTCGATTATATTTTAGTAATTTGAAAAATCCTGCATG
Source organism: Naso brachycentron (assembly GCA_029874485.1). Lineage (NCBI taxonomy): Eukaryota > Metazoa > Chordata > Actinopteri > Acanthuriformes > Acanthuridae > Naso > Naso brachycentron. Next base: position 5,857,624 of record JAQFJA010000003.1, read on the forward strand.
TGTAATAAACTAGAAACTGCTATTACTGCTAATTCCACTAAAATAATTTCATATTTTTTAAATCATGGCAAAAAATGTGATTTAATTTAGAAGAAATTTCGGGGACAGGTTGGTGTGTGGTTGCAGCACATGGAGAGTCAACCTGAATCCATCCATGAAAGCGTCAGGCTTCACATGTCCCCGGGCCTAATTGGTCTGGACAGTTAACATCAAAGAAGCTGGGCTTTATATGTAATCTGTTCGCTCCTCTGCCACATTCTCATGCCGGCGCTTTTTTTATATGTTCAAACGTTGTAATGAAGGTCATTCTCCATCAATTCACTTTGATCTAAAATGACAAAAATTTAGCATTTTAATAAAAATTTCTTCATTGCTGTTACCGCTCCGTTTGCTGTCTTCCAGGGCGTCCTTTCCCATGTTTTTTCATTTTCTCTCACTCTTTCTTCTGGTCTTTATTTTTCATCTTTCACGACGTGTGAAACCAACTCATACAGCTTATATAAGGTACCGGAGACCATTTCGAAAAAAACACACAATAAAAATACGCTTTGAGTTCTATAATGCAGACTCTGACATGCCTGCAACAGACATATAATTAAACTGTGTGAAACTGCCATGCTTTACGATAATGATTAGCTACTCCAGTCAATTATGTGGTAAGTAAGAAAAAAAAACATTTTTTCATGGTAATAAAATTTACCTGTGTGGAAATTCCCTCACAGCAGACTGAAGATTATCATTTAGCCTCTTAAACTGAGGAGAGGTTTGTTGACTTTGTGTATTGCCACGGCAATTGCAATCATTGGAAAACAGCTGTAATAGTCTCTTGGAATTCTCTTATAAATAACACATTTGCTCTGAGATGAAAGTTGCACATCATGGCATGTTCAGACACCATCTACTGCAGCTGTGTGTTTCTATCAGTCTGTTATAATGAGAAATCAACTGTCTGCAGATCAGCTGCTGAAATGCTGTAACGAGCCATGAGCGCTAATACTTGAGGATCAGTTGCACTGGATGAGGCGGCTTTATCCAGTTATTAGGGTAATGTAATGGAGTCTCCTAATCCAAACCGACCAAACCCTTCCACCGTAGGGGGCACAATAGTGAGGCAACACGTTATTCCAGCACAAAGCTGACTTCCCAGCTAATATAGCAGGACACTGAGGCTCACGGCCTGTTCAAACAAGTCCTTCACAGTATCTCCCATAAAATGATTTTCTCCCTTCTTTCTCTCTCCCCCGTTTCCCTGCTAACTGTCTCCCTCCAACAAACGCTCTGCTGGCAAGGCATATTCTACGCTCCTTAATACCAAATTAAACCCCAACTCTTTTATTTTAAATGAGAAAAGGCAAAAGAGAGTGCTGACAATCTTGATTAGGCAAAAGAGAGGGAGGAGAGAGAAGAGGAGCAAAAATTAAACGGTATTAAAAAATATAGAACATTACATTAATGCCGTCCGGCACAATTGGTGCTAATTGGCAGATAATCCAGGAGCTCTGGGCTGCCTAATGCCGGGCTGAGCATAGGAACAAGCTGGGCCTCTTGTCCTCTCCCACCACAGAGTCCTACAAGCCACGGGATGGGGTCAAAGCGCGGTGGAGGGGGAGGGATTAGCACTGGCATTGTTGGCTCTTTACACTGGAACATGACCTTGACGAGAGTTTGGTTCACCCCCCTCCTCTTCTTCTTCCCAATATTCCAGCAACATGAACTTTAATAGGAGCATAATGGGCGGTTTTTGAGTGCCAAGAGAAACACATGAAACATAGACACCCCAAATAAAACCTGACATTCCAACACCTTTGAATGTGAGGCGACTTGGGAAAGACCTCTTGGAATAGAGTTTGCACTATGTTTACGCAAGCCCACACTGCAAATAGCTTCTCAAATTAGGATTAAGTATGGATTTGAGCAGAGTAAAGGGGTGTATGTAATTTATGCACACACACACAAGCTTATAAAAAACCAAATTCTGTCAAAAAGGAATGAAAACTGTTTATCCTGGATGGTGGGAGTATTAGAGCGATGATTTTAATAACACTTTGTGCTCGGAAACAAGCTGTTCCATCTATAACAATAAAGTTAAAGTGTGCCAAAACAAGAGCGGTGATCCAAAGTGCTGTGGGAAAGCCAGTAAATGTTAGGTGTTTTGAAAATGGTTCTGATAATCTTTATCCTAATCCCTTAACTGGGAGTCAATATGGTCTCCAGTGAACATACAAAGCCGCTGGTTGGAGGGAAACGGGACAGAAAGAAGCTCTTAAAGGGGACCATCTACACCTGGGCGCTGAGTGTGCTTTTCACTACTCTGAGGAGGCTTTCAAGCAAGTCCTTGGCTGTGAAAGTTCCCATGTTAAAAGCACTACCTATTACGTATATCCGAAAGAGATGTATTTCCGCACAGTGTTTAAAGATTTCCTATTTGCATGAAAAAGGGCCTCGGCGAAACTGTAACTTGTGAACTGATCAAAAGCCAGAGGCCGTTCCCCAGTTGAATGGCTTTCCCCCTTTGACACGAAAGAGGTTCTCTTGAGGCGCCTTTGCGGCGGTGGCCTTGGAGGTTAGGAAAATGTAGCCCCTCAGACCAAATGGGACTATTCTCTGGAGTCCGGACAACACTTGAGTCCGCAGCGACAGAAAAGAGACGCTTTGCCGCTGTGGATCAGTACTTCAGCGGGTCTCAACAACATTCCATAAGAGGGCTTTTACTACGAGTATGGACGGCCTTTCATGTTGAGACCAGTGTGTGCATGTGTGTGTGTGTGTGTGTGTGTGTCTCTGCCTGTGTGTGCATGTGTTTATGTATGCATATCTGTATGC